>CAUYQV010125689.1:0-36336 GCA_963574575.1 Galagoides demidoff
AGACTCACCATGAATGTGAAAGTGAACCACTATCAGATAATTTGATCAAGTTTATGAATTGAGGGATTTAAGAAAATAGATATCTAGGGTGGCACCGGTAGCTCAGTGGGGTAGGATGCTAGCCACATACACCGAGGCTGGTGGGTTCGAATCCAGCCTGGGCCAGCTAAGCAACAATGATGATTGCAACAAAAAAAATAGCCAGGTGTTGGGGTGGGCACCTGTAGTCCCAGCTACTTGGGAGGCTGAGGCAAGAGAATTGCTTAAGCCCAAGAGTTTGAGGTTGCTGTGAGCTGTGATGCCAGAGCACTCTAACAAGGGCGACATACTGACACTCTGTCTCAAAAAAAAAGAAAGAAAAATAAAAAGAAAATAGATGTCTAGATGCTCTAGACTACATTTAGATGTTTTAAGTTAATGTTTTTAAGATAATTTAGAAGAAATGCTGAAGGACAATGATTTTAAATATTGGTGCTAATAAAATTAAGAGGAAAGCTTTTGAAAATTTTAGACTTTAGTATTTATTTTAGGTTCCCTAAGTCAGGGGTCCTCAAACTTTTTAAACAGGGAGCTAGTTCACTGTCCCTCAGACCGCTGGAGGGCTGGACTGTGGGTCCCAGGATGAGTCAGCTGCTAAGTAGGACAGGTAGCGGTGGCAAAAACACCTGGAAGGCCAGATAAATGTCCTTGGCAGGCTGCATGTGGCCCGTGGGCCATAGTTTGAGGACGCCTGCCCTAAGTGATTCCAGGGTGGAATCAAGTTTGATACCATTGTTGTCTCAGTATGTTTAAAAGGTTCCCCAGGTGCGTGTAATATGCATCATAGTTTAAAAACCATTTATGCAGTACAGTGGTTCTCAAATGTAAGTGTGCATCAGAATCATTTGGATATTATGTTAAAACCCAATTACTGGGATCCATCCCCAGAGATTATGATTTAGGAGGGCTGAGTGGAGAATAAGAATTTGCATTGTTGTAAGTTCCTGGGGGATGCTGACGTTGTTGGTATAGGGACCAGACATTGAGAGTCACTTGAGATTTGAATTTTTTCCTTGCTCCCTGCAATCTGTATCCCCCTTTCTTTGTAATTGGACCTTGATTCTTCTTCAAGGAATCAGCTCTGCTCCATTCTTAGACCCTGTTTTTTAGATGTGGCCGACATGCTCCCCTGTCCTCTCCCACTCCAAGGATGAGTCCTTGACCTGGGGTTGGCTAGATTATCACTGGGACTGGACCAGATTTAGCATATGACCCAAGTTCCATGCTATGAGCATAAACCTTGAGACCTTAGGAAGAACTAGTAGGAAACAGCAATCTCCTTCCACAAGATTTCTAAATTGGTGGAATGTTAGCCCAAAGCAGCTAGAACAGTGGTTTTCACCCTTCCTAATGCCTCCTAAAGCCGTGACCCTTTAATACAATTCCTTATGTTGTGGTGACCCCCAACTTTAAAATTATTTTCGTTGCTACTTCATAACTGTAGTTTTGCTACTGTTATGAATTGTAATGTAAATATCTGATATGCAAGATGTATTTTCATTGTTACAAAGGGGTCATGACCCACAGGTTGAGAACTGCTGAGCTAGAGGCAATTTTGCCATAACCAGGTAAGAAGAAGCTGCCTGAGAATGAAGCCAAAACCAGGTAGGCAATGAGAGAGGTTTCTAATGAGGTCATCTGAACAACTGGATATGCTTATCCCCAAAGTCATATTCATTCCTGGACTTTACTTCTACCTCCCCATTCCTTTTTGTGTAAACCAACTCAGTGTCCGTATTTTCAGGTTTTCAAACACCTATCCACCCACTCCCAAAGTTAATACTGAAAACTCCTGAGCTATCAGCACTGGCCTTAGGGCATTCTTAATTTCCAAACAGAAATGACTCTCATTATCATTTTTCAGGAGACTTAATCTTCAGTGGTATCTGCAGCCTAAGTTTGTTTTACATGAATCAGGCTTTCGACTACCTATGTGGCCATTTTATATCTCATCATTCTCCACAATAGCAGATGCAGTGGACCAGGTGTACCACAATGCCAGGCTTGGCCTCAGGGACTACTGTGACTGCCTCTTCCAGAAAGTTAGCCACAGCCATTAGCAACACTGCCCATGACCTCAGGCATCACTCCTTAACCCTAAAATATATGTCCAGTTTTTCCTTTAGGTTTATTCTCTTTAGATTTATGGGAATAGAATTTTTCTAAACCACAAAATTTCCCGACATTTCTTAGTGAAAGCCCAGAAGAGAGACATAAGCATTAGCAACTGTGCCCCAACTCTAGCCTAGAGATTCATACGCGAACCTTATTGTGCAAGTACTGAGGCCTCTTCTGGGGCATCCCCTCCTCTCCCCAACCACTTACCTTTGTCCCTCGTGGTGAGTCTCACCTCTAGCACCCACCCCCAGGCTCTGGGTTATATTATCTATAGAGCTTAAAAAGCTCTGCAGAGGATTTCAATATGAAGTCAGGGCTGAGAACTACTGACCTTGGGGCTCAAGGCCACCTACACTCTGGGATGGAGCTCCCGCTTGGTAGATAAGAGTTTAGAAAACATCTGCACATAAATGGTTTTACTTTCTCAAAACTCTGACAGCTGGTCTTTTGATCCATTCTTCCACAGCCTGTCATGTTCCCTGGTTGCTAATGATATGCTCCTTAAGTCTCTTCTTCCTTGTGTAGATTTCTGACCTATGAACTGCCTAATTGCTCATACTAGGATGGTTCATATTTGTCTCCAAATCCCAGTCCTGGTCTCCATTTGCAGCTGTGGCTTAAAACTCTTAAGATTCTTGCCAGATACTGACCATTTATTAAAAAAAAAATTGGGGTTTTGATCATCTCCTATACGCAAGTCATTAAACTGACCTGTTTATGGGAATTTATGTGGGAAATATAAATTAAATAAGACATGTTCCCTGAGAAAAGACAAAGATGAATGGGTGAATATTAGGGGAAGAAGTTCGTTCAATTTTCTGTGGCAGAAAAAAGAAACTGGAGACAGATCAAGACTGGACATAAAGTAGAAACTTCTTTATGTGAAAAAGAGGAATGACATAATAGTCACAGTGACCAGAAACACTTGAAATTGGAGAAAGCAGGTGCGATGTGTACACTATGTCTGTATTTAATTTAAACCCTAAAATTTTTTTTCAAAATTGTATGTGCATAATGTCCATGTGAGTAACTATTCCCAGGTGATACGTTTTAATAGTAATATCTACAGAAAAGCACACTGGCCAGCATCATGCACAGTAGTTTCTTCTTCTGCTTACCTGTTTAATGTGGTCTAAACACCACACCACTGTGGGCCCCAGAAATTCCACTGTCCCCTGGTGACAGCTCCTGGACTCTAATGACAAAACTGTTGCTGGCTCAACCCACACATTTTTAACCTCCACCCTCTGAATATGTTCCTCTGTGCTTGCCCATCTAATACCTGTCTGCCTCTTTCTGGCTGTCTCATGTATCCTCAAAAGAGTTAAGACCCAGCTCACCCTATCGGTCACCCTCTTTTTTCAGAAAGGAAGTATCACTGATCACTTTCTGGTCCAAGCCAGGTTCAAAGCAGAAGGGTGACCCAGACCATATTGATGGAGACTGTGGGATTGTACAGAGTACCTAGATGTCACCTCTGGCCAGCATTCCTGATCTCCTGTGGGGATAGACAGGTAGAGCTACTGACAACATGGCCAGGTGCCTGGAGCTGTGTGCTGAGCAGCTGCCCGAGCTGGCCTGAGCGCAGGAGGAGATGAGCTATTTATCAAAGTGAAAGATGGCTGCAGCTGGAGTTGCTAAAAACAAACCACTCCAGGTTTTATCCACTTCCAAAAGCATTACCTCTAAGTGGGTCAAAGTGTTCCCAAAGTAGGGCAGTGAGAAGTTCCAGTCTGTCACTTTGACTGAGTTTCAATTTAGGTAGGCCTAGGATTGCTAAGTGCCCACTACAAGGGCTGGCATTATGAATCCACTGTTGATGTCCCCCTCCCCGGCAGATGGAAGTAGCAGCTGTGCTAGCCTCATGGCCTGCAATGAAAGAGGTTTCTGATGCTTTAACAGGGAAAACAGAGTTTGATATAACTCCAGTCAGTTTACTGAGGTTTCCAGTGATAGGATGGATGTGAACCTGCCAGCAATAGGAGGTGGATGGGGTCTGCCCATCCTTCAACCGTCCCAAATAAGTGAGAAGTACTTAGCCCACGTGTCCCCAGAGAAGACTTCCCCAGTCCAAACTCCAAGCATCAGAACATTATTTCCCATTCCCATCCTCAGGCCCTCCTGCTGAAGCTTATGCCAGTTTCCTTTATAGTTCTGAGAAGACAGAGAACATGCTGAGCCTGGTCCCTCACACAAGAACTCAGCAGGGGCCTTTCCTTCCTTTCCATATGTGTTCACTGAGAACGTCTTTTTTTTTTTTTTTTTTTTTGAGACAGAGTCTCAAGCTGTTACCCTGGGTAGAGTGCTGTGTCGTCACAGCTCACAGCAACCTCAAACTCTTCCTCCCAAGTAGCTAGGATTACAGGCGCCTGCCACAACACCTGGCTATGTTTTGGTTGCAGTTGTCATTGTTGTTTAGTAGGCCTGGGCCGGGTTCGAACCCACTAGTCTCAGTGTATGTGGCTGGTGTCCTACTCACTGAGCAACAGGCGCCGAGCCCACTGAGAACATCTTATATGGCAGACACGGTTCTAGATGGTCAGCTACAGCAATGAACAAAATAGACAAAATTCTTATATTTGTGGGGGGGAATTTGCACAAGGACATTAACAACTATGTTAGGTAGTAAAAAATGCAATGAAGAAAAATAACATAGTGAAGGGAGTATACAGTGTGGTGAGAGCTGAGAGGGTTAGGGAAGGCCTTGGTAGTCAGGCAATATACTCAAGCAGACATGGAGGACATGTGACAGCAAGCCATCCAAGTCTCTGAGGAGCTGGGATACCTGAAGGGTCCCAGGCAGAGGGAACAAATGTTTGAGCCCTGAGGTGAGAATATGCCTGGCTAGATTGGTCAATGTCTGTCAGGCAGCCTGATCAAGAGAATGGTAGACAGAATAATGTTCTCCCAAAGATGTTCCCATCTTAATCCCCAGAACCTGTAAGTATGTTGCCTTTCAGCAAAAGAGACTTTGCAGATGAGTCAGTTAAGGACTTTGTGATAGGACGGTTATCCTGGATTATTCTGGTGGGCACAATGCAGTCATGGTTATCCTTTAAAGTAGAGAATTGGTCAGATGTGGTGGCTCAGGCCTGTGGTCCTAGCTACTTGGGAGGCTAAGGTGGAAGAATCACTTGAATCTAAGAGTTCAAGTTCAGCCTGGGAAACATAGCAAGACCCCATCTAAGGGTTAAAAAAAAAAAAGCAGAGAAGCTTTCCTGCTGTGGTCTAAGGGAGATGTGACTATGCAGCATGTCTCTCAGAAGCAGCAGAGTTACATGGATGGCCTTGAAGGTAGAGGAAGGGAACATGGGGCAAGGGATGTGAGTGACTTCTAGACATTGGAAAAGGCAAGATATAGCTTCTCTAGAGACTCAAAAAAAAAGAGTGCAATCCTGCTTGTTGCCACTTTGAGTTTAGCCCACTGAGAACTGTGTCAGACATCCAGCTGCAGATCTCTAAGATGATAAATTTGTGTTGTTTGAACCCACCAAGTTCGTGTAATTTGTATAGCAGCAACAGGAAATGAATGCCTAGCAAATGAAGTCAGAGAATAGGATCTGGACAGGTCTTATAGACCTTCTTTACAGCCACCCAAAGGACTTTGTTTTCATTTGAAGTGAGATGTGAGACACTGGGACATGTTCAGCTGAGAAGTGTTTTCAGCCCAGGCCTTCTCCCTGTAGTTGGGAGCCAGCAATGGTAATATTTGTTTGCCCATCTGTATACAAAGGTGGCAGCCACACTTCTTGAGGCCTACAGGGCCGGGTGGAAGGGAAGGCAAGTGGCCACAGTATCAAAATCAGAGGTTAAGGCTGGGTCTGGCAGACCATGGCGGGAAAACTAGACAACCCAGTCCTATCATAATGGCCAGGGCAAAGAAAGGGGCAGGCTGTTCACTGACTGCCTAGAAGGCAGAGGGCTAGTATCACAAATGGCAATGGCTGCAAACCAAGTCTTCCCATGCCTGTTTGCAGGGCGTGGGTTATGGCTGTGGTTTCACTCCTGCACAAATCCTCAATGAGGAGTTGTTCTCAAGGAGACAGTGACACAGGGAAGGCAGTGGGGTGGTGGGAGCAGGGTCCAGACTCCTCCGTCCTGCCAGCAGCATAACAATCCTGCTGCGGAGAGCTCTGTGCCCTGCAAGGCTGCTCCCTCCCCAAAGCCACTGAGGTCCTCCTGCCTCCTCTGACCTCCCATGAGCAGATAGGATGGCACAATCCTAGCAGTCCAGAATATCATCCACCTCTTCTCCCCAAGCCACACTCAGTGCATATCACTCCTGGGCCCCTGCGTTCTTCTGGGGGAGGGGAGAAGGGAATGGTTTCAGCTTAGCTACTCTAAGAGCTTCTCTTTGGGGAACATTTCGTTTCCTGGGGTGACCTTCTCTCCATCATCTCTAGCTTCTCAGACAGCAATGGGATCTTCTCTGGGATCAAATCCCAAGGCTCTCATTTTTGCTCTAAGCTCTATCAGCTGGCTAGTGAGGCACTAAGGAACAAGGATCATGCTCAAGACTCCCTCTTTTCCCCTCAAATGATAAGGGGCATCGTCATCATGCGGAGCTCACAGATTTCCAGGGGGCACGAGCAACCATGATAGTCCACTGTTGAAATTGGCATCGGACATAAGCTAAGTCACAGCAGGCTGGCTATAAAAGGGTAAAATGCAGGATCTTGGCAGAGGGCCCCACAGAGACAAACTCTTTCCCTTGACAGCACAGTTTCTGGAGGCAGCAGGGCAGTGAGGTGTATTTAGAGAGAGATGTGGCCTGCCTGACTTGTTCCTATTTGAGGCTTTGATTCCAAGCCCTTTAATGTCCGAAATAATATCAGATGGATGGTTGTCATAGACAGGACATCTCACCCAGAACAAAGTAGACTTTGTTTTCACAGAACTGCCCTTTGTTCTGCTCTTCTTTGCATTGAAGAGTGGCACCCTCATAACCACCACGACAGGGTCTCAGCACAGCTCCCATTATGTATCAGCCCATCTGTATGATGATGTTGTCCAAATGTCACCTTCAGGTACCAGAATTAAACCCTATAAGAGAATAGGCGATTGAGAGGTGCCTGAGGTGCAGGCTAGGGGAAAACTTGAATTTTCAACTCAGATAGATATCAACCCTAGAAAGCAGAAGAAAAGTAGAAGAGGGGAATAAACCATTATTTCTTGGGCCATAAAGCGAGATGGAGTTGCTATTAGTGAGCTGGAGAAAGGGTCCAGAGTAGGACAGGAATAGAATCTGAGGGAATGGGAAGGATACAGACAGGAGATAATGTTGTGGTCTCTGAAAAACCTATGGAAGGAACTAGAATCAGAATCTTGGCTACCTGAACAGCACTAGGAAGGGTTCAGCTTCAAAACACCCTAGACCTAGCACTGTAGAGGTATCATAACCAGGATGAAGGGGAAGGAAGGAAATTAATATTACTTGGCACACCTGGGCTAGGAAGTCTACCTCATGGGAGAGGCTCTTAATCCATTTTATAGATTTTAAGTATCTCACACAAGGTCAGTAGTCATGGGTGGAGCCAGGATTCAGATTCCAGTCTTCTACCCCTACACTTAGTCACTTTAACACCTCCATCATCTCTTCATACTGCCCACTGTGTACCACAGTGAAGCCTTACACCACTTTTGTTTTATTCTACACAATTAGCTTATGCAGTTTAAGAAGCACTTTTACTTAACATCGTCACCCTCAAGCCTCCCAGCAACTGTGAGACAAACATTTTTATCACCTTTCCTTTGCATAGATGTGGAAACTGAACCCAAGAAGGTAAATTGACTTTCCAGTCAAAATCAGTGGCTTTTCATTCCACATCCTGACCCCTCTGACTCTTTAAGAACTACATCTTCTATTTTCACTCTTTTTCGGTTTTGTTTTGTAGAGATGGGGTCTTGCTATATTGCCCAGGCTGATCTCAAACTCCTGGCCTCAAAAGATCCTCCCACCTCAGCTTCCCAGAATTCTGGGATTATAGGCATGAGCCATCATGTGACATCTGGCCCCTAGTACTCTTTTAAAGACAAAGCGTTAGATTATAATGGGCTGAACCATTTGAAATTGCTGCTGTTCAACTATTTTTTTACTACAAAAATGTAAATTTCATGTGGCCCAAACCAATAAATTGGACCTCAAAATGAATTTATGCTGTACTTTTATGCATTAAACATAATCACTTTAGATTACCAAGGATACCTACCAGATGTGGAGAGGGGAAAAAACCCCACTTTTTTAGAAGTAGAAAGGATCTCAGAGGCCATTCTGGAAGACACTAATGAAAGGTAATAAAAATGCTAATTTAGAACAAACAGCAGAATCAATAATTGTAGAAAATAATCAGGAAAAAAGAAGAACCTGCAGACAGCCTCAGAATGGAAGTTACTTGCCTCTGATCCCTGTGTCTGGACGGGACACTACACATAGATCAGAGTCTGTGAGTAAGAAACCAAGGGGCACCCAATGTCCAAGGGTAAGGCTCGACTGTGGAAGTTCTGAAATCCAAGAATGTTTAAAAGGACTATTAATCCACAAACACAAATAATCACTTTAAACAAGTCAGGATTGTTGGATTTAATTTAAAGTGTTTTGTTCTGTTGTATTTAATAAAAGGATTTATGAAGAAATTGCCAGGCTCTTATGGTTTAGGAAAAGTGTCTAACATTTTATATGCAAATCATATTACTTTGTTCTAGATAAAGATCAGAACAAGAGGGAGAATAAGAATTAGCGCTGGCAGATTTACACTGGGCGGCTGTATGGGCAGGGAAGAGGAGGAGGAATGGGCAGAAAGTATCTGGATTTCAGTGCATGGAAGAAGAATTTTCTAGCCACTAGAATGGCACTAAAATCCAACAGGCTTCTTCTGGAAGAATGCCCCAGTCCCTGAGAACATTTAAGTAACACTTGATTGGCCAGCTGGCAGGGACATGGTAAAAAGGCTACCTGTATTAGGGAAGAGAATGAACCTGAACAACCCTCAGGTGCTTTCAATTCTAAGATTCTAAGAAAAGCCAATGTTCTGAAGTAAAATGAAATCTAATCAAGGGCAGTTTTATTCAATTATAAAAGAGAAAGTTTCAATTCTAAAATTCTGAAAAATGACTAGGAGCTCCTTTTAGACTCCCCATCAATACATCTCCACCTATTTTCAAGAAGTATCAGCACTCAGGTAATTACATGTCTTATTCAAATGTATTATTTTTGGTTTTAGTTGTTCTTATCCAACAGTATTGTGATTTTTAAAAGCACCTTATCACTATTTTTCATTGCCAACATTCAATAATTCAGCTGTTGTGAAATAAAATTTTGTGGCTGGCATGGAAATCTATTCTCACCCTTACTCATCATACTCCCAGGTATAGCTTTGTTTCTGTGAGGAAGTGGGTTCCAAATTTCGAAGTGGCTACCTCACATATGCTAAATTACAGATAAAATTCTGTACAAATAAGTACAATTGTAGATCAGCAAGCTGCGGTATATAATGTGTCACTTATAACCTCAAAGGAAATGTTTGGGGAATATTTATCCTTTGATTCTTACTTTTTAGCTTTCCATATGAAGGCATCATGGAGTAAACTAAAAACCTGAGTCATTTGCTCCCAACGCAGAATTATATTGAAAAGTAAGGAGAGAAGGACTCTCAGAGGACTCTCCTAGCGTACAGAGAAGGCTTTACGTCTCCTAATTTGATAACAGAGGGAACAGGAAAGACAGGGAGACTGTACTTTTTGGTATTCTGCTCTTGGCAGCAGGAGATGCAGGGAGCTCCCATCTGGCAGAAATCTCTGGGACTGGCGGGACCAGCTCAATCTGTTGGCTGGCCCCCATCACAGTGGGACCAACCTGCTGTCCAGAGTGCTCAGAATTGCTCCCCTTCTCCCCCCAGGACATCACAGTCTTGTTAGTCAAGGCACTGACAGGACAAAATCTGTCTCTGGTCACTGCTACTCCTCCTAGAGGTGGTGCATTTGGGGACAGAGGTGAGAAGAGTGAGGAGGTGGTATGAATGACTGTAAGGGGGTTAATGTTCTTTAAATTCAGTTAATAAAGGCAGGCCTAGTCAGACATAAGGGCAAACTAAAGCTCTTATCTCAAACGCCATCAGAAAGCTAGTGGGGGAAAATGAAACCTTGGGAAATGGACAGACCTACATTCAAATCTGGGTCTGCCACTTGTCAGCTGTGTGACTGAGCAAGTTACCTAATCTAAGTCTCAGTTTTTTTTATCTATAAAATGAAGAAAATACTATTATCATCAGTGTAAAAGCATTAACCCAGAACCTGGCCTATAGTAAGGTGCAATAAATGTTAGGTATTTTTGTGAGTTGACTACAAACTTAATATAAATTGATGTATCACAAACTTGCTCAGTGTACTCAAGTTTTTGCCTCCAGAACCTGAGGTGTCTCCACTGTTCAATACAATCTTCCAAAGCCCGAGTGAGCTGTTCCTGAGGCCAGGTAGGTGCTAATAGCAGAAATCACTGGGAGACCCCACGGGAGAAGATTCCTCATGAACAAGCCAGGGCTGCTGCTGTGGGCCACTGCCCCTGTTCTTTAGAGCACCTGCTCATGAGGCTTGCCATGGAATCCCTGAGCTTGGTTTCTCTAAGGCATTTTCATTGTGACTGCTGCACACCTGCAGCCCCAGCCAAGGAAGAAAGTGCGCAGAAAAAGTTAAAAAAAAAAAAAAAGGAGGTCCTATAAGCCGGGTAGAGGGGAACCTAGACTGTATTGTGGAGCAGAAGTACCCAGAACCAATACTTTGTTTTGTTTTGTTTTTTTATCATCTTACACATTTTTAAGTATACAGTTTAGTGGCATTAAGTACAGCACATTGTGTATAACCATCATCACTATCCACCTGCAGAACAGTTTTTTAACTTGCAAAACTGAAACTCTGTACCCATTAGAATTTTCCGTTCCCCCCTGCCCCTAAAAATCACCATTCCACTTTCTGCTCCTTATAAAGTTGACTACTCACCATATCTCATACGAGTGGAATAATTAATACAGTATTTGTCTTTTTGTGACTGGCTTATTTCAATTAGCATAATGTCCCCAAGGTCTACCCATGTTGTAGCATGTGTTAGAATTTCCTTCCTCTTTAAGGCTGGATAATATTTCATTGTATGTATATACTACATTTTGTCTATCCATTCATCTGGTGATGAACACTTGGATGGTTCCCACCTTTTGGCCTTTATAAATACTGGTACAATGAACACGGGTGTTCATATCTGTGTCTTGGTATGCAATCATTTTGGATATATGCCCAGAAGTGGGATTGCTAGATCATATGGTAATTCTATTTTTAATATTTTGAGGAATCCCATATTATTTTCCATTGTGGCAGCACTATTGTACATTCCTCATGTCACTGTTTACATTCCTACCAGCAGTGCACAAGGCTTCCAATTTCTCCACACCCTCACCAACACCTCTTATTTTCTGTGTGTATTTTAATAGCCATCCTATGAAGTGGTACCTTATTGTGATTTTTTTTTTTTTTGAGACAGGGTCTTGCTCTGTCTCTAGAGCTTGAGTGCCATGGTGTCATCACAGTTCAGAAACCTTAAACACCTGGGCTCAAGTTATCCTCCTGCCTCAGCCTCCCACAGAGCTGGGAATATAGGTGCATGCTACCATGCCCAGCTAATTTTCCTAATTGTTATAGAGGTGGGATCCTGGTGTTGCTCAGGCTGTCTTGAACTCCTGACCTGAAGCAATTCTCCTGCCTTGGCCTCCCAAAATGCTGGGGGATTAGGGGTGTGAGCTGCACTGCCCAGTCTCATTGTGATTTGGGTTTGCATTCCCCTAATGATTAGTGATGTTGAGTATCTTTTTGTGTACTTATTGTCACTTGTGTATCTTCTTTGAAGAAATATATATTCAACATTTTGATGTTGTTGAATTGTAGGAGTTCTTTACATAATCTGGATATTAGTCTTTAACCCCTGCCAATGCATCTTCAAGTATCTACTAAGCTCGATGTCATGGGGGTGCTAAGTCCACAAAGCAATGATTCTCAACCCTCAGGGAGCATCAGAATCTCCATGGAACCTAATAATGACTGATGTTCAGGGTCTAGGCTCTGAATTAATTGGTCTGGAGTAGGGTGCGAGACATCGACATTTATAAAAAACCTCCTCCACATGGTTTTAAGAAACAGCCAAAATTGAAAACCACTGCTACAGTCTTTGCCCCTTGGGAGGTACTGTGCTCCACCCCTGCTGCTTTGAAAGTGAGAGGACATTGTGGAAAGGAAGGACTAGGTCCAGGGGTTCAGCTCCATGGGGAAGCCCTAAGATGTCAGGGTGGCAGTAAAGCAATAGGAAGGCAGCCCCACCCCAACTTTGTCACAGAACTCTTTCTCATGAACCCATCATGAGTCATATCACAGATACACAGGAGGAAATAACCAACCACTGCCTCCGGAGACGGCAGAGGAGGGAATAGCAGGGAGGGGTTCTAGAGCTGCTGGAAGCCCAAGAAGCAGAATGTGTGCACACAGAGCAGGGTGAGGTGCCAGGAGCCCTGGTCCACCCCAGTGCAGCCACCAACTCTCCCCATGACTTCCAGAGGTCACCCTGCTTTCCTGGGCCTGAGAACTCTGCTGGAAGAGAAGAGACTGGACTACCACTTCGGTTCTCAGTGCTGTCTGTACCTTAGACTTACATATGGCACAGTTAAAAAACACTGACCCTCAAGCCTCATCCTGAGACTCTGACTGCAGTTGTTTGTGGGGCTCGGCCTGCAAGTGACATTTTGGAAGCTCACGAGTGATGCTCACATGCAGGCGAGGGTGAGAACCCTGTTCCAATGTTTCTCCAAGTTCCCTCCTTGGTGCTAACAGTCTGTGGTTCTTCTGTCCCCATTTCTGGGGTGATAGCTGTGGCCTGAGCACTCACATGGTGCTGAGCACACCACATAGATATTCCCTGCTTTGCACAGCCTTAGACTTGGTGTTCTTTGCAAAGGTTAAGAGGACCAGCTCCCTTCTAGGAAGTGAAAAGGCAATTGATTGATTCCAAATCCATGACCCCAGATGAAACCATCCTCACCTATTCCACAATACACAGAAGAAAGTTTTATTATCAAGCTAGTTGTGTACAAATTAAAAATCTTAAACTGCCCACTAACTCAACCCCTATTGGCCAAGCAGACCCCAGAACAAAGCCTTAAAACTGAGTTCCCAGCCATGAAGGGCTGGGAGGTGTAAGGCACAATTACACATGTATGTTTTCTCTTCATAAATATTTATGACTCCTCCTATGGCCTGTTAAATATGTATTATTAGCCACCTCCACTCGGTAGAAAATTCTGTTCTCTTTTATCTTGCACTTGAAACACTTGTTACTGGCAGTAACATGTGCATAACTTTTAAGGTAGAGCACCTATTAGAGATGCCACTGCCTAGAGGAGAAAGGTAGGCAGCCAGCTGCAATGGAAGAAGGAACAGCTCACTGGGTCTTGGCTAAGGCAGCTCTCCAGGTAGGTTCTGGAGAGGGAGGGGATTTCCGAGCTGGGGCAGGTGCATGAGTGCACATACTTTCAAATGTGGTCTTATTAAGGGCATAAGGGATGCTCCATGGAGGATGGAGTCTTGGGTAACTGCTGAGAGGTGGGCATCTCTGTATTCTGAGCCCACACAGGTGAGAGGATATTGAGAGCTCACAGGCTGTCATTTGAAGGCCCAGCATATTTGCCTCATGCTTGAGGAGAGTGGAATCAACCTGCAAATAAAGAGAGCCAAGGAAATGAGTGACAGGCTCTGTCTTTCTGAAGCCATGCTTAGTTGGCAGAATTAGCTGGAAAGTTCTATGATAGCCTCCCTCCCTGCTTTCTCTCTTGCCTCTATTTTCCATTCCTGGTCCTCAGACCCTATTTTTAGTTAAACCTCCACTAACCTATCCTTTAGTGGAGAGGGCCCCCACCTAGAGTTCTTACCCTAAATGACTCTACCCATAAATTCTGGAGCACAGATTGACTCTGATTCTGATTCTCTGCCTTGGGTTTGCTCCTGCCAAGTTGCAGACGTAGTGGGCCTAGCTGGGAGGGATGAGCCGGGCTAGGGACGTCTGGGTTAGGAAGTCTTGACTCTCCCCTTGAAGCTGAGTCCCTCATGATGAAAAAAACCCACACCTGAGAATTCAATGGACATTAGCCTTTTGCAGCAAATGAATTGCTGTCCTTAGTCTGGTCTCTGCAGATGGAGTCTCTCAACTGGACTTGTGGGAGTCTGTCATATTTTGCTGGATAATCTATAATAAATGATATAATGATGATAACCTACCATGCAAACCAACTGGTACCACGGGCAAGACACTGTTGTGTTTTGTATCTGTTACCTCATTTTACCCTCACTATAATCTACCATCTGTGTGCTCTTCTTTTCCCCTGGCTGTACTTCAAAAAGAATCATATCCCTGACTTTCCCTGATTTTCCTCTTCCCTGGTCCCAGGAGTTTCTCCAGGCAGCTACTTCAAAGGCCTGAGAAGCTGAACCTGCAGTTACAAGATCCCACAACTTCCTGACATAGCCCTCCCTCCTTAGTCCTCGGAGAGAAGGGGAATAGCAGGCAATAACTAAATTGGGGGTGGGTGGCACAGTTTTTGGCAGTGGGGTAGGTGGAAAATCAGGGCGGTGGCTTTAGTTGGCGTTTTTTCTCCTGGTGGAAATAAACCAGGGAGTCTGGATGGAAGTCCAGCAGCACAGATAATACAGCCTGCCACTGCCATCTAGTGGACGAGAGGAGGAAGTCAGGCTGTAGGGATGGGCCAGACAGCAGCATTCCAGGGAGGGAACATTCCAATATACAATAAGCCCCATACAATAACTATCAGGAACACAGCAGGTCTCCATGGTGAGTCTTATTCCTGCCTCCTGACAGAACCAGACTCCTTTCCCCTTTCTTTCCCATAAATATCTAGCACAGACCTGAAGAGAGGGCATCCCGACGCTGAGTTACAAAAATAAGCTCAAAGCTAAGAACTGGCTCTGCATCCTCAGTTTTTTCTCAATGTAAAAGCTTAAGTCTGAGGCCTCTGCCAAGTCTGACTTTTGAAGTGAGGATCTCAAACTTTTTTTTTTTTTTGGAGACAAGGTCTCACTCTGTCACTGAGGCTAGAGTGCAGTGGCCTCATCACAGCTCACTACAACCTCAAACTCCTGGGCTCAAATAGATCCTTATGCCTCAGCCTCCTGAATAGCTAGGACTTAAAAGTGCCCTCCACCATACCCAGCTGATTTTTTGCATTTTGTAGAGACTTGCCAAGGCTGGTCTAGAACTCTTGAGCTCAAATAACCCTCCTACCTTGGCCTCCCAGAGTGCTGGCATTACAGGTGTGATCCTAGACCTCAGTTTTGAGTGTGCATCAGTGTCACCTGAAGGGCTCGTGAGGCCACAGAGTGCTGGGCCCCACAGGTCTGGAGAATCTGAGTATCTGCATTTTTAACAGGTTCCCAGGGCATGTTGATGTGACTAACCCAGAGACCAAACTTGGAGAATCACATTCTGAGTAGTTTAGTCTCTCTGATGTAAGAAAAAGTGAATAAACAGGCATATGGAAGGAACACAGAGCTTACAGAAAATAACGGCCAACACCTGAATAATTTACCATCAAAGGCACATAAATGAACCATGGACCTCCAACCCTGGCAGGGCTGAAAGGAGGGCCATTCACTCCTTGGCTTCTTCCTATAGCAGCAGGAGTATCTGGTAGGGGTCAGAGAGCAGTTCCTGATGGGTGAATGGAGAGAAGGGAATTCAGGCCACATTCAGCTATGGGTTGGAAAGGACTTGTCTGAGTGTAGGTGACACAATGGGAAAGATGGCAGAGATCTTAGAGGTCCTCTAATGCAACCCCTATTTCTAAAATGCAGCTGATTTAGGAAGGATAAATAACTTCCCTAAGGCCACATAGCTTTTCAGTAGCACTTTCTCTTTGAGTTTCCAACCCACCCCCTTCACAACCAGCTCAGAGAAATCCCACAAGGTCAAATTGGGGTCCTGAGACAGGACAATCCCATGGCATTCTTCGTTGAGAGTCAGGCCAGTGCCTGTGGCCTCATTGGCCCATGTCTCCCTCCCCTTCCATCCCCCCTACCTTTGACCAAGGGGAAGAAGCAGTCCATCTCCACGCTGCTCCGGGAATGGGAGATGCACAGAGCACTGCTGGGGACCAGGCCCTCCTGGGGCGGGCTCCGTTCTGTGGTGCGGACCAGACACCAGCCCGGCCGCTCGCTGGGCCGCTCCAGCAGCTCCACTGTCTGCCCCACCTGGATGGTCAGCTCACTGCTATGGCCCGCGCTGAAGTCCTGGAGGACCACGGTCAACTCACATCCACCAGAGAGCTTTGGTGGGGAGGGCAGAATGTGAGGGCATGGAGGAAATGGGGGAACATGGAAAGCAGAGGGCAAGAAGGGAAGGGGACAAAGGATGTGGGAGAGCAGAGGAGAGCCGAAGGGAAGGGAGAAAAGGAGAGATGGGACTCAGGGTGGATAGAAGGCAGATATGGAGAAGAGGTTGGGAACAGGAAAGAAAACAAGAAAGGAAGTCATTAGCACAGTGCCATTCAATCACTTGCTGCAGCCACAGTCTGACATCTGCCCAGAACCAGCGCTTTGATTCTAATTCCTTCTTGCTTCATTAGGGTTCTTTTCCTTATTCCCTTGCCACGCTTCTAGCTAACTATGCCTTTAAAGCCCTTCTGTGTGTGTCCCTTTGTGTCCTCCTTCCAAGGACTTCACTGCGCCCTGTACTGGCACCTATTCCTAACTTGCTCAATGTCACCTGACTCCAGGTGATGTCTGGGAATAATGGCAGAGACAACTTCCCTTCCTTCTAATCCCTCATTTCAGCCATTAGCCTAAAATAGAGTCTGCAAGTACTCCCCCAAAAGAATGGGGCTTCAGCCCAAAGGCAGAGGCAAAACATTGTTCATGGGGTGGGGGGATAAAGTTGCTTCATGTTGTCTGAGTCCCTGGGACCAGGGGAAGGAATAAAGAAGGGGGCCATGTCTGACTCAGGAACATACATCTGCACCCAGTGCTCCAGGTATTTGTTTCACAGAACTGAGTATCCCAGTGGGAAGGGCAGCTGTACTTAGGGGCAGAGAGAGAGGTAAGGAAGGGAAGGAATGAGGAAGCTGAGAGGCTCAGCTTGCCAGTTTGTTATCTCCTGAAGGTCCCCCCAAACAATGATTCAGAGGGAATGCCCCTGTATCACTTCCAGGGACCTTGAATTCAGTCTGTGCATCTCTGAGTAAGCCTTCAGGGCTCAAATTCTCTGCACCAGCAGCCATACTAATGTCCTAGTCCAAATACATTGTGGAGCCTTGTTAAACACATTCTGGGCAAACACCCAGCATACCACCCAGATACAGGTGTAACTTCCCCCTAGGGCAAGTGACAACCAGATCACCAGTGGGGTGTCAGGGTAGAGAGGTAGGATGTGGGGGACAAGGTAGGCAAGGGTAAAGAGCCAGGGTTTGTGTCTCTACAATTCAAGACACTTTCTGGAGAGAATCCTGGCTGCATCCTGAGATGGCAGGGCAATCCAGCCCAGAAAACCCAGGGAGGAAGTGGAAAGATGATCAATTGGTAACTTCTTAGGTGCTCAAGCTTTAGATGCAGCCAGCCGAAAACCATTATAGTTCAAATACAGCATGAAAGTCTTGGTCAAAGGATTTACTACACCAGTTCCCCACCCCATGGAAAGAAGAGAATTCCCGTGAGTGTCAGCCAAGGGAAGGTCTAGGAAGGAGGGAGGATGAGGCAGTGGTCAGGAAGAGCTGCCAGGAGACAGTCCCTCCTCATCCTCTCCCCAGACCAACAGGGAAGCTTTAGGGTGCCCAGGGGACTCAGATGCACACTGCTTTGGGAAACCCAAGACTGGAATCATATTGAAGAGTTCCAAGAGCCCTGCCAGCAGGGCATAGTCAAGGGCAGAGGGCCAATGACCTTTGAGGGATCTGGACACTCTTATAAGACTTTTAATTGCAATCTTTAAATGTAATTCACCCACAGAGCAGTGTGGTAAGCCTTCTCCTCAACTGCGGTTTCACATCTAATGAAAGTTGATTCCACAAGAGTGTGCCCCTCATTAAACAATGAAACCACATTCCCTCACAAATACTTAATTATCAGCTTCTTAGAAACACATGCTTTTATTTCTTCTTTCTGACCAGTTCTGGTCCTCACAGTGTCTGAGCAGGTCTCCAGCCTCAGGAAACCCAGGGATCATTATTTTCTCTTTTTCCTCTTTCCATTTCAAAAGGGCCAGTGAATGAATTCCCACTCTTGATGTGATGCTCTCTGTGGACCACTTGCCCCCACCACCACCAGGTGGAATTATTCACAGCTCAGATAGCACAGAGAACCACTCTGTCTCAGCCTACTCTACATCTCCCACCTACGGACTTTACTTTTTGCTTTGTTTTGTTCTTTTTGAGGCAAAGTCTTGCTCCATCACCTAGGCAGAGGTATAATAATAGCTTACTGCAGCCTTGAATTGCTGGGCTTGAGCATTCTCCCACTTCAGCCTTCTGAGTAGTTAGAACTACCACCATGTCCTGCTGATTAAAAAAAAATGTTTGTAGAGGCAGAGGGTCTTGCTATGTTGCTCAGGCTGGTCTCAAACTCTTGGCCTCAAGAGACACTTCCATCTCAGCCTCCCAAAGTGCTAGGATTATAGACATAAGCCATCATGCTTGGCCTGCTGACATTTTAAAAATCCTTTTTACCAATCTAACGTAAAACTCCTATTTTTCTCTTTAACAGGGTCCCTGATTTCTGTAAGTCATCCACCCAGTAGCCTTTAGTTTTTTTGTCCCTTCATGATGCATGCTTGTGTCTGGCCTCTCAGTGCACAATGTTCCCAATAGATGGCCATCCTCTGGCTGAACCCGGGAGGGTGTAGGGAGTGTGCTCATCCTTCTCTACCCCAGAGGTCAGACATGGTTCACTGGGTACCAGGAAGCCCCATTACATCTCACTCAAAACTCCAAAGCCATACCATGTTTTCACTGTATATATTTTTACCATCTGCCATGGATGTTTAACTTTCAAACTATCAATTGAATCCTATTCCAGATTCTAAGACCAAACTTATTTCTACTCAGGGAAATGTAGGGAGTTGAGCTGGTGGTACAAAATCTCAGTATGAAGTCAGGTGTGCGTTTCTGGATCTTCTCTAACCTTGTACCCCTGTTTCTAAAATCTCCTCTCATCTTATTCCCTTCACTGTATCCCTTCCTCCAGTAGCAAGTCCCTTTCTGGCCTTTTGCATCTGAGTCTTGGCCCCCTTCCTGTGACCTTCTCCAACATTTTCTCTGGCAGGACCCAACCTAAGGCCTGCTAAATGTTTTTGATGCTAATTGCCTGGATTTCCTCCAACTGCCTGCTGCCAAGTCTCCATCTAATGCTTGTCCTCACTTTCCTAGCCTCTCTCCTTTTTGGGTCCTAGAAATTCCTAGAGGGGACTGTTCCCCTGTTGACCAATCCCTGGGTGGAACTGGCCTCCTTCACTTTCTGCAGTCCTTCCCAGAGGCACAGAAGGAGCTCCTGCCCTCCCTCCCTGCTGTGCCTCAGTGATAGCTATGCTCCTTTCTTTCCAGCACGGGCTGCTACACACACGGGAGATTTCCCAACCACCCTTAGTAACCCCATCTGCATTTTCAAAGTTCTTACTCAAATTTGCCAGAAAGAATCGCTTTCATTTAGGTCTATTTTTGCTTGGTTAGTACTTGGAGATTAACTGAACCTCCTTCTTGTACAAACAGTGTGAGCTAGATTGCCCCTATAAACTTCCTATATTATGAAAAAGAACACAATTATTCCCTGATGGTTTTCTAATGGCATTCCGAGAACTAGGACAACACCCCTCTCAACCCCCAGCATTATTATCATTTCAGAGCCTCAGCATCTGAGCTTCTCAGGGTCTCCACCTGTTCTCCGGAGGCAGCACAGCTCTATGACAAGGTGTAACGTCTTTGTTTCAGTTTCCTCATCTGTTGACTGGGAGTAGTAACAACACCTACTTCATAGGTTGTTATAAATATTAAATGAAATAGTAATTTAAAATCACCCAGGACAGTGTCTTGAGCAGCGTTAGCTCTGCAAATGTTTATCTAAAAAAGCAAGTCCTGAGGCTGGGCATGGTGGCTTACTCCTATAATCCTAGCAGTCTGGGAGGCCGAGGCAGTTGGATTGCCTGAACTCAGGAGTTGGAAACCAGCCTGAACAACAGTGAGACCCTGCCTCTACTAAAAATAGAAAAGCTAACCAGATGTAGTGGTAGGCACCTATAGTCCCAGCAACTGCGGAGACTGAGGAAGGTGGATTGCTTGAGTCCAAGAGTTTGAGGTTGCTGTGAGCTACAATGATGCCACAGCACTCTACACAGGGTGACAGAGTGAAATTGTCTCAAAAAAGAAAAAAAAAGAAAAGGTAAGTCCTGGAGGTGTTAATTAATTAATTTACTATTTAAATTTGGGGGTTGAGAATAGAGAAGCAATGAAAAAAGAAATCAATTTTGATGATATGATGTTTGGGAATAGACTGTTCCAACTGTTTATAAGTATATAAACTGTTATGTAAATAAATTGCATTTCTTCCCTTTTAAATAATCTTCACGGAATCTTGCCCTAACTGAGGTGAACTGGAAGAAGTGACCCTCAGTCATGTCTAAAACAGTGACTCTGGAGGTGGTGGGTTCAAGCTCAGCCCTAGCCAAAAACTGTAAAACAGTGACCCAGATGTCCCCCAATTTAGCATATGCTTTTGTTGTTAAAAACAGAGGGATGGTGGGAACCAGGATTCCTTTATAGAAAATGAGGATTCACTCTTGCCACTTCATTCTACCTTGCTTTCCAAGAAGCTTCCACAGGAAGATATACCCCTTTCCCACGAGTCTGATTACTGATCACAATACCTGCCATCTGAGCCTTCTGAGAGCTGTGAAGGTCAACTTGTGAAACTGCTTTACCTGACACTGACGGAGCAGAGTCACTTTCAACAGTGCCCATCAGATAAGGCAGACCTCCTCCTCCTCTCCTGACTGCCTGCTAACTCCTTCCACCTGATTCCTTCACAACTCCTGGCCGGTCACAGGCAGAGCTGACATGAATTATACCAACATACGAGTGGCCAGACAGGAGGCCAGAGCTGGCCATAGAAAATTGTAAAGTTAGATCATGCCTACTTGGCACAGTTTCAAGGGCACCAAGAAGTTCTGCTAACTGCTTTGCAAAAACTGTCTTTTTCTTTTCCCTTCAACATTCCCTGAACCTGCTGCTAATGCCTGGAATTCCACTGTCAGAGAATTATTTCATTTAATTAGTTAACATCTTTTACCACCAAATGCCTCAAAGCAGAATATTAAATGCAGAATATTAAATGAGTTCTTTCTCATTGAAGAAAAGTACCATATGAGTAACATGCAGCCGCACTTACACAGCTTTAAGCCTGACGACGCTCATAACAGCATTCTTTCAAATGAGAAAAAGCTTACGACAGTAACATCGAAACATCCCTAAAACTAAAATATAAAAATCCAACAAGAAGGGAATGGTTAAGTGATGATATGTCCACTAAGTGAATGAGAATTACACCATCATTAGGTCTAGCTTAACTACTGCTCACCTCCTATAAAGTCACAGATGAAAAAAAAAGTCAGGATGTACAGGCCTATATAACTACGCAAAGCACATAATTAACAACTTGACAACTCTATTCACAGGAAACAAATAACAAGGAAATTGTCAAAACATTGGCACTGATTTTCTCTGATGGTGGACTCTGGGTAATTTCCCCCCTCTTTTCTAATTTTCAGTTTTGCCTAATGTTTCTCATGTCATTGTTTATAATGAAACTAACAATAATAACTTTTAAAGCAAATCAACAAACATAATGAGAAAAAATGAAAATATTTCAAGAAAGCGTAATACTTTGAGGGGAAAAGCTGCAGGACTATGGATGCTTCGGGAAAGCCCCAAGTCCTGCAGTGCCTCAGTAGAGCAGCTTCAACATCCTTCCCCACTAACTCTGTCCCTGCATTCTCTCAGACTCGGATGAGCTCTCCAGAACGAGGTCCCTTTACACGAGTTTAGTGCTGTGCTTTCATCTGGAGCTGATCATAATTTTTGAAGCAAATGTATAAAGCACTGTGTGGGCATTTAGGAACACTCTCGCAGAGCTCTGGGATTTCTTCAATTTGCATGTTGGTAGTCCACGGGAGCTGCCGGGTCCAATTAAGAGGCTAAAGCTCACAGCTGTATCTGCTTGCTAGAGCTGGGGCTGTGGCTGGAGCTGCTACTGAGTGGAACTGAAGGAGCTATTCGCTTTAGTTGTTCCCCACGGTGCTTAGCATGGAGTACCACCATCTCCTAGGTCTTGTGAATTGCCAGTAATTAACAGTGGGAAGAATGCAGGAGTGGGTATCAGGAGACCTTGGTGCTGGTGCAGTTTTTACTCATGACATAGAACTAAACTTTCACCTCTCCAGACCTGACTGAAATTCCTCATTCTTAAGATGAACAAGTTGGATGTAAGGGGCTTTTCTGGATTTCATATTCTGTGAGTAGAGTATTTTCTATATTGACTATCTAGCATACAGCTCTATTTAATTTTCTTGGCCACTTATCATTAATGTGTTATCTTGTTAATTTGTTAACTTATTTGTTGCTCTTATTTTATATCAAAATATGACATCCTAGAGAGCAGAGCATTTTTTGTCTTGCTCATGGTCATGTCTCCCAGGTGTAGAGTGATGGCTGTCACATAGCCTGAGATAAGTAAATACAGATTTAATGCATGAGTGAATAAATTCCATGAATTACTGCTTGATACGTAACTGAGATGTCTAGCTACGATACCTGTGAGGTCTCTCTCATTAACTACCCACCTTTTCCTATTGATGCCTCACAGATCCCACAGTTTATTACTTTTTTTTTGAGAGAGAGAGTCTCAAGCTGTCACCCTGGTAAAGTGCCATGGTGTCATCATAGCTCACAGCAACCTCCAACTCTTGGGCTCAAGCAATCCTCTTACCTCAGTTTTTTTGTATTTTTAGTAGAGTCAGGGTTTTGCTCTTGCTCAAGCTGATCTTGAATCCATGAGCTCAAGCAATCCACCCGCCTCGGCCTCCTAGAGTGCTAGGATTACAGGCGTGAGCCACTGTCCCTGGCCCAGTTTATTACTTTTGAACTCCTTTTCAAAAAAATTATCTTGCCCTTTAATCATTTGGCTATATCTTCACTAATTCCTAGATCTGACAAAAATGACATAAGTGCTGGTGGTGGAGGGGAGATATAAACCCACAAGAACAAAGAGAATGGGAAGGAATAATGAATAAGAGAATTCAACCTTTTTTTAATGGCAGAAAGCAGATGTAAGAGTGGGTGGAATGAGAAGACGAGATGCACATTCCTGCACATTATCTCTGCACAGCCCTCAGACAATCTAAGGAAGTAGAAGCCACTGAGAGTGGAGGTGTAGGTCGGGCTAAAACAGAAAGATGGGATGGCCCAGCACAGTGGCTCAAGCCTGTACTCCTAACACTCTGGGAGGCTGAGGTGTGCGGATTGCTTGAGCTCAGGAGTTTGAGACCAGCCTGAGTAAGATCAAGACCATATCTGTAAAAAAAAAAAAAAAAGGTGGGCGTTGTGGGGGGCACCTGTAATCCCAGATACTTGGGAAGCTGAAGCAAGAGGATTGCTTAAGCCTAGGAGTTTGAGGTTGCCGTTGGCTATCACACCATGGCACTCTACTAAGGGCGACAAAGTGTGAGTTTTGTCTTGGAAAAAAAAGGGGGGGGGCAGCACTTGTGGCTCAAAGGAGTAAGGCACCAGCCCCATATGCCAGAGGCGGTAGGTTCAAACCCAGCCCTGGCCAAAAAAAAAAAAAAAAGAAAGAAAGATAGGCTGAATGTCTGCACAGACCCCAAATCCCTCCTCTATTCTATGCATACTTTTCTAAGAATTTGAAATTCAATGACAGCCTTGGCTTTCAGAATACTAGCAGCCACATATAAATATTTTAGGCATAGTTTAGGATCATTCCTTAGAGAAACCAAAAAGATCAACAGACACTCAAATACTGACATTTGGAAATCCCTATCCCCAAAACTGCAGTTCCCTGCTAGATCACTTCACAGTGAGAACTTGCTATAAGCACCTGCCCAGATTTTTTTTTATACTTCCTTTATAATTGTGAATATTTAGCTACAGATCACAAGATGTTTCAGAAGTATCTCTCTCTCCCTCCCCCAAATAAATAAATAAAAGTACCAGGAACAAAAAAAAGAAAACAGAAAGTACCAGGAACTAAGAGAAGACAAAATGCAAACAGTATAATAAAATTTCAACAACACTATAAATCCTTAGAAAGACAACAGAGGACATTGTCTCCATGAAAAAATAACAAGGTGCTTTAAAAAGGGGATAAATTAACATTATGGTTGAAAAGAAACATTTCATAGATGAATTGGAAGATAATATCAAAGAAATTTTCCAAAAAGTATAACAAGAACACTGAAAGAGGAAAACAAGAGAGAAAATATGAGAAAGTTACAGAATCAATCTAACAAGTTCAAGACAGACAGAATGGAAAGAAATAAATAGTAAAGAAAAATCCCCAGAATTGAAGGAAAGAAATTGCCAAATGGATAGAATGTTCCAAGTGCCAGGTGAAATGAATGACCCTCTATAAAGCACAGTATTAGGACATATTGCAGTAAAACTGACATTCTAAAAACCTTTAGAGAGGAGGAAACAAAATCAGGTAAGATCCAACAAATTAAGAATCATAATGACAGAAATTCAACAACATTAGAATATAAAAGAAAATGGATCAATTCTTTCAAAACTCTTGAGTGAGAATTATTTCCAACCTAGAATTTATGCCCAGATAAACCATCAGTGGAAGGTAAGTTTACAATAAAGGCATTTTCAGACTTTCAAAGTCTCAAAAGTTTGCCTCGATATGATTCAATAAGTATTAACTATTATGACTAGCATTTGCCAATTTTTCCTTTTATTCTTTTTTGATTCTCTTTTTTTTTTTTTTTTGGCTAGGGCTGGGTTTGAACCCACCACCTCCGGCATACGGGGCCCTACCCTTTTGAGCCACAGGCACCGCTGCCCCTTTTTCTTGATTCTCTTAAGTAATATGCCTTTGATAAGTATTAATTGAAATTGATCCTTTCATTCCCCTTAAAAAATAAGTTAATAGATTTGAGAAATGCTTCAAAAACAAAATAATTTTTGATTTAGCAAAGCATTCATCTGAATCTCCCATGACAATTTTGTAGCCAAAACAATGAAATGTGGACTGAGCTGATGGTACTTTAAGGTAGATACATGGCCTATCAGAAATTAATTTACTACAACTCTCTTATTTATAGATTAAAAAAAAAAGAATCCCTAAATGGGAAGGAAATTATCTAAGGAAGGCAGTTTCTAGAAGACAGCAGATAATAAATATTCGTTGAATTAATGAGTGAGTGACTGAGTTAGTAAGCAAATGAGTTAAGTCAGAGATTATCCAACTCCTCTTATTTTATGAATGGAAAAACTTAGGGTACCAAGATAGTAGGTAGCACAGCCAGGATCAGACACAGGTTTTCAAATTCTAGGTTCAGAGCACTTTTCAGTAAATGTGGTTAGATTAGTGATTGTATCAATCTAGAGAATGTTACAAAGGTCTAGGTCCAAGCTTATACCTAATGCATTCATATACAAATTGGTGTCAATGTGGAAAAAAGACTTTTAAAGTCAGGGTTGACAAAGTTGCAGAAGACCCAAAGCTGGGAGAGGCAATTAAGAATACAGATCATAGAAACCTAGAAATTGTCCCTGGGCCTCCATAAATTTCTAATCTAGCTTCCTATTCAAGGCAGGGCCCTTTCCTAAATATCAAACTCTACCTTATGAAGCTGTTGTCTCGTGGAAAGCTATGGTTTTAAGAACATTTTCCTTGTTTTTCTAATTTCCATCCATTGTTCTTAGTCTGTCCTCTTGGGTAACCCAGAAGAAATCTTTATCCCATAGAGCTTCATATGAAAGACGTGTGAAAACCAGAACAAGAATTCCTTAAGTCTTCTGTTTTCCAAAATGTTCCCTTAAATGACTCTCAAATGTGTGGTTACCAATAATTCTATCACAGTCTTTTCTTCTAGATAAATGTCGGTATGTCACTGTGCCTCTGACAGAGCTGAACCCAATCCTTTAGACGTGATCTGCCCAGTATTGATGAATCAGGCCTCACTGCCTGTGTCTTGACACTGTATTTCCATCAATGTGTTTTGAGAGCCTTTGGGGCAAGTCATGCTGTTAACTTCTGTTGAGCATGTAGCCTACTGAAACCCCAACCTAATTCACAGGGGCTCTTAGGCCCGCTTTCCCCCTTTCTGAACTTGGGCTCCTGAGGCTTTTAACTCAAAGAATCTTCTACTTATCATTGTTCAATTAAACTTTCTAGCTAAGGTATACTGTTTTTGGTTCTCTCACCTACGGCAGAAGCGATTCTTTCCAGCTTTGTCATTTCCCATCTGAAGTGTACGCTCCCGTGTGTTCATCCAAGGAGAGAAAGAGATGGAGAACAAGATGGGAGCGAGGACAGAGCGCAGGGACACGATGCTGTAGGCTGCCAACAGATGGACACAGACTTGCCCTGTGCTGCTCACAGGCATAGCTAAGACCAAGGTTGGAACTTACAGGGTTTTAGATTTAGCTCCACTGAACGTTCATTCATTTGTCCATTCAACAAAAAAATTACCAAATATTGTGTTCTGCAGTAAGGGAGGAGGAAAATGCTAATTGATACAAATGTTTCTCATCTTCTTATCTCTGATGCCCTCCCCAGGCTTCAGACCAGACACTGACTCTAGGATGGGTGGGGGCAGAGCCTTACTCACCTCAGAGATAAGAAGCAGCAGTACCAGCAACTGTTAGTTCCCCTCCCTTCTACCTTCATCTCACTGCCCCTGGGGAAGCCGTGGAAACTGACAAGAGAGATGGGGCTGAACAATGAACTTAGCCTTTGCAACACCGACCTTAGCCTCCAGAATGGAGGTAACCATTCTGCCAAGAGGGCAGCACCTCCCAGCTCCTCTGTGTTTGACTGAGGCTGTCTACACTGCTGTTGGATCGCACCTAGGTAGGAAGTGCGGTATTCTCCTGCCACACACCCCACAATTTGGAAAGGAGGAAAGAGCCCAGGGAATGGCTCTGAAAACACCAAGGCTACCTGAAGAAAAGGGAGGAGAGGAGCCTGGGAGAAGCCAGAGATTAAAAAGAGCAACTTTTTAGTTAGAGAAGAGAAGTTGTGGGTTACTCTGAACACCCCAGGAATTCCTGCAAATTGTCCACTCTAAGAGGCGGGCAACACTGGAAAGTAGAGCTTCAGAGGAAACTAAAGACCAAAGACAACTGTCACAAGTGTGTCAAATGTTATCAAACCTCAATTATTCAGCTGTGGGTGACCATTTCCTGTTTTGTGGATTATTGGGTCTGGAACCAGACTACTTAGGTTTGAATCTGTCCCTTCATTACCATTTGTATAATCTTGAGCAAGTTAATTAGCCTCCCTTTGTCTCAATTTCCTTATCTATAAAATAGGGATCATACTAATTTTTACTACATAGATTTATTGCAAAGATCACATGAGCTACCACAGGTAAACCCTGACACATATTACACGCTCAGCACGTTACCTATTGTTTATCCAGTAACTGTGAATTGGCAAGTGCCTGAGGTGTGTTTTCCCGTGCTGATACCTTGTGTCTAGGGAGTAGAAATCCATTTCCGAGACAATCTGAATGACATATATTGAAGACTAAGAAAAAAATTAAGGCCAAGCATATATTCCTAAGCCAGGGTTAAAAGATTTAGAGTATGATTTAGGCTAAAATTTTCCTTTGTAGAGCCATGGATGTGACCTTCTCCCCTTCCTCTACCAGGATTTCTAGAGGAACAACAGACTGGAATCAGACTGGGAAAGAGAATTCCTGAACTGGTTGCCAGGGGACTATCCTGGTAAGGGGGCCAGCTGGCTGCTAACAGGCTGGAGGTAGGGGAGGAACCACAAATTCACGTTCAGAAGTAGCAGCATGTTCTTAGTGCTTTGATTCAGAAAGCAAATACCCCTGGTTACTGTCTCCCAAGTCAGGGGAATGCCAGTGGACTTCTTGCTGGTTTCTCACCTTCAGGTAGAATAAGATAGTAATTACCATTTGTAGGGCCCTTCATAGTTTGCAAGATGTTATCTGATCCTCATGGATCCCTTAAGGTTGGCATTATTGTCTGATTTTATAGATGAGGAAACTGAGGCTCCGAGAGAAGAAATCCTTGCTAAGGATAGCAGGACTCTGGGTCTAGCATGTCCATTTCCCTCATTCACACACTTCCTCCTCACTAGCCACTGTGCTGGGCATGGGCACAGAGCAGTACGGTGGACAGCCATGATGTCCCCACCTCACCCGTTTACAGTAATCACATGTTTTCACGCTGGGTATGACAATAGCAGAAGTGTGGACTGCTGCCAGGGATGAGGACTGGGGTCCCTCAAGGGACAGGCTCTTCTCAGCACTGCCTTGCTTGACTGCCCCATTTGATAGAGCTGTTGATATCATTAGCTTCACTGAGCCCTCCCTTGGCTGTGACAGTTGATAACATCTTCACTCCTGCTTAGCCATAAGCCAGTGGGAGCCCTGAACATCCACCTCCTTCCTGTGCCAGCCAGTCTGCTGAGCTCCATCACCATGAGGCTATCCCTGAATGTGCTGGCACCACCCCAGATTGAGAACATGTGGCCGCCACAAGTAGAAGAGTCAGCAGCAACGGGAAGGATCCCAAAGTCTGATAGCCCCTTCCTGTCAAGTGTTTGCCCTTGATGAATCACTCTTAGGATTTCCACTTGTCCCTGATCTGATCTTCTCCTTCATTGTGAAGATGGGCCCTTACCTGTGACTCCACACTCTTTCCTCGCTCAGGTTAACCCACTTACTGGGCGGGGGTTGCTCTGACACTGTTACCCCATGCAGGATGTTTGGTTCATGACATCATGCCTTCCTGTCACTGCCTCCCTGCCACCCATCTGGTTACCAAATATCATGACATGCCCTCTGGACACCACTTGCTACTGTTGCCTTGACCATATCTATGGTTTGTGATCACCACCATCTTCTCAACTTTCAATCAGACCAACTCTCCAAGGACAAAAACAGCAAAGGCACAGGTTCAGTAGCACCAGGTAGCCACTAGAGGGAGGCAAAAGCTAAGATTTGCTGAAGGCGACTGCATGCTAGGGTTATTTAACCAGGGATGGATTGCACAGAGATTCAACCTGCCCTGACTTGGGTATCCCGCCAGCCTACAGGGGAAACACAAAATAGACAGTTATATATAGTGAGTACTAATAAATTCTTCCTGGATAGAATCTAATTTTAGAAATAAAAAAGTGGAGATGAAGGCAAGTTACAGGATCTGATCACAAAACTAACTCCTTTAGTGTAAGAGCTCAGTTGCCTGGTTCTCAGACAGTGTGCCTTTTCACCACACCACATCAGGCCTCTTCCTCCTCCTCCTTCCCTGCTCACCCCACTGTGGTTCGTCCCAGATTACCCACCCATCCAAATGTCAAAATATTTTTGGACAAACTGTAGTCATTTGAGACTCTTTATCCCTTATATCTGATCTAACATTCAGTCCTGCCAAGTTATTAAAAATCTTTCCTCTGTCTTTTGGTGATAATCTGGGTGCTTACCACCCACTCTCCATCTTCATCATAACACTCTCCTAGTTCAGAATTTACACAGACTCTGCCCTGTCTGCCCCTTCAAATTCTACCAGCCTGGTCCCCATTCAAAGCCCTTTGTAACACTCCCCTATTTAGTTCTTCAATTCCAATGTCCATTACTTGTCTATATATTTTCTCTGCTTGGTCTCTTAATAGTGACCCAAATATATCCTGGTCATTTCTGGCTCTGGATTTCTGTGGATAGGCAACATTTCAAATCAAATAATGTCCCTTTTCCTCTCCAGACCCCATATCCCCCACCTTTGGAGCTCAAATCAACTCTCACTTTCTCATGTCTCTTACATTCTTTGATAGGGGTCTCTACAGTGGGATTTCCCCTTCCTGGGTCTAATTTTGTCTGTCTTGAACATTTTAACACTCAAGTTATGAGTAGGATATATCCTTAATTTTATTGTTATTATTATTTTTATGACAGAGTCTCACTCTTTTGTCCCAGGCTAGAGTGCCATGATGTCATCTTAGCTCACAGCAACCTCAAACTCCTGGACTCCTCCTGCCTCAACCTCCTAAGTAGCTGGGACTATAGGCTTCTACCACATGACCTGGCTAATTTTTCTATTTTTATAGGGAGGGGCTCAGGCTAGTTTTAAACGCCTGAGCGCAAGCAATCTTCCCTCCTCTGCCTCCCAGAAGGCTAGGATTATAGGCATGAGCTACTGTGCCTGCCCTTATTTTATTATTTTTTGTTAAGAGACAGGGCCTCACTCTGATGCACAGGCTGGAGTGCATTGGCACAATAGCTCACAGTATCCTCGAACTTCTGGACTCAAGCAATACTCTTATCTTAGCCTCCTGAGTAGCTGGGACTACTGTTGTACACCACCAGCCTTGGCTATTTTTTTGTAGAGACTGGGTCTCACTATGTTGAGGCTGGTTTAGAACTCCCTGCTTCAAGCAATCCTCCTGCCTCACTGTCTCCCCCACCCCAAAGTGCTGGGACTACAGACACGAGCCATTGCGCGTAGCCTGTTATTTGATATGATGTCTGAGTCATTGAGAACATGTAGAGTACTTCACCGACATGTCTCTCCAGCATATCTGGGCAAGGATATCTCCACATTCTCACAGCTCCCCCTCACTGCTAAGAACTTCATACACTGTAATCTTACCAACCTCCCCCACCTGCTTCCTAGCTCCCTGAGAAAGGCTGTACTTGGCTCTGAGACTTGCACAGACCTTTCTGAGACAGTTCTTATCTACCTTCAGCTGCATCTAAGGTGGGAGCTGGGGCTTTGAGCTCTAAGACCATCCGCTGTATCATGAGGGTATAAGGGTTCCATGGGAAAGGAGGCGTTCTGATTTTGTACTCCCTCTTCCCACCCCCTTCTCACTTCCACAATAGCTCTCTTCTACACTGGAGCCCAAGTGAAGTCACTGTTTAAAATCACCACTGCCTTTTAATCACTAAGCACTGTGACAAAGTAATGGAGAGGTGTCAACAGAAAGGACAACAATGGTGGTTATTTTCTTTTGAAAATGGTGTTAAATCTTAAATATGTCAGGAAACTGTCTTCTAAAAAATGGGAATAGTGGCTGTGCGTGCTCTCTGCTGGACTGCCTTCCCTCTCCCATGGTGAGTGGCACTTTCCAAGATTTCTGACTGCTTCTGTTTACATGAAGGAAAATGGAACAAAGGAGACTAAGTTAGGACGAAAATTCTTCTGTGCTTGATCTCTGTCTTCTCAACCATAACGTATCTTCTCTCTCAAAGTCAGGTGTGGATAGGGCTGTGTTCTGATCTTGGGCTGAGAGACGTCAGAATCAAGAATAGGTGCCATTCGTGTCTAAGATAATTGTTTCTTTAAAGAGATCTGGGCTCTCTAGGACATCAGAGAATCTCCATCAGGGTGTGGAGATTCCACACAGCCAGAAGGTCTTAGGCAAGATTCCATGCCTACCTTAAGTAGAGATTAAATGACATATCCATGATGAAGGTGGACAGTTTCCTCACAGCAGGTTGGGACCAGCCTCCTATTCCTCTGGCCTCTGCTAAGAGACCATGGAACTGAGCCTATGGGCTGCTTCTTTTCTGGCAAAGGGCAGATTTCTCACCCTCTGGGCTTCTAGAATAGCCTTGTGTCTCTGTGTGAGGTTTCCACACTTCCACACAGCTGCTGCTAGCAGCTGCAAAATGGCTTTTTCCTTTTTTAAATCTTAGCACATACGGTTTGAGGAAAGAAAGACACCCTGTATGTCAGGGCAGCTGAAAATTATGGAAAGAAATGAAGGATTCATTCCCTAAGCATAAAACTACTGTGTTACTTCTGCCACCCAAACCACTGAATTTCCTATAGCCTAATGTTAACCTCAAACTCACCAGCAAAGCGGGTGAGAACTTAAGAGTCCTCAATAATTATAGTTTTACCCTTTCTATACAAGAAAGAGAAAGTGAAGATGAAAAGCTATTCAGTGCAGTGAAAGAGACAGGATTATCGATCAGTGTGGTGGTAGGAGCTGTGGGGACATTCCTAATATTGTCTAATCTTAAATACAGCAAGACTATAGAGAAAAAGCACAGACATCACTCCTGATCTTATAACTCAGCGGGACCCCTTTGTGCATAATAAAATCCTGCCCCTTTCACAAGCATCCTCTGCCATGGCAACCAACAATCTACAGGCCCTGAGCATCTAGGTCAACTGACCTCTCTAAGCCTTAGTTAATCTGCAAACAAAGAAAGTTTGGGTCAGAGACTCTAAAGAGTGCCAGCTCTAACACCCTATGCGCTCTGAACAAAATACTCTAGGAATAATGTAGTTTGGGTCAGCTTTGTATAAAAAGTAATAATCTTGACCTCTCTGTGCTATTTCTGCAGATTCAGATAACAAGGAACATATCACCTAAACTCAGAGCTTCGTGCTGGGAGGAGATACTCAGTTCAGAAAAGGATAAAATCCCACAGATGGAAAGTTTTATATTTAAGAGGGACTTAGAGAAGGTAATATTATTTACATGGATGTGATGCTGGATAGCTGACAATGTCTTGTTATGTATTTTATTTTACTGAGTCTTCACAAGTACAGATAGAAAGTTAAGACTTAGAGTTGCTCCATGTTACTCAGCTACAAAGTTCCAGAGTTGAAAACAGAATCACAAACTCTCTGTGGTTAAATTCTACTTTCAATTATATGCAGCCACCTCGCTGATGATTTATTTTACTTTGACTATGTATTGTATTAAGCAGGCCAAGGACATGACTATAACCACTTCTGTAAGGGGCTGCCCTGCTTGTATGCTGATAGGGCCAGCTTGGGGCAGTAACGACTTCCATTCTCCCATCACGGACGCCAGTCCATCCTGTACCCACAGGGGACTGGACCAATAGGGTAGGCTTCGGGTTCATGGAAAGATCCAATGAAGGGTGAGCAGTGACATACGATATGGTCTTCAGGGCAAAAAAATGATTGGGGGCCAATTAAATTCCATCTTTCAAGAATATAAACTAGGAAACAGCGGGAACATGACATATTTACCTGGGGATAGAAAGGATTTTAGGATATGGAAAAAGGTCAGAGGAGCCATAATAGGCCATAGGCAAGCCAAGGTCATGAGGGAACAGAAACTTCGAATGAGCAGAGACAATAGATAAAGAAAAGGTATATACAGTGTGTGAAGGTTGGGTGGGAGGCAGACAGGATAATGCAGACTTGGGGAGAGAAATTTCAACTGGAACCACAAGGGAGGCCAGTTGTGCAGACCCACGCTGCGCAAGGTCCAGATCTATTGCAGCACTGGTATTCCATTCCTGGTAATACCCATCCCTTCCTTGAGCTATCTTGAAAGAGCCCTTCTCCTAGCAACCAAATGAATTTAACTAAAGGTGGCATGACTAATGTAAAATTTAAAACTAAAACTGTGTGGTTATAAAATTCCAAGAACCATAGGGTTTTCTAAAACCAAACACATATATACAAAGACCTTCACGGATTCTGACAGTTAAGCAACAGAAATACTTCTGACACGAAAGACTGTGTGATTTCACGGCACTAAGACACAGGAGATGAGCTCTACTCCCTCACAGAACAAACTGGGACTAAGAAGGAACCAACTGCTTTTCAGTTTTTAAGAACCTGCTCCTAACTTTGCTGAAGAGGAGACAACCAGCTTAAAGTAAAACAAAGACCAATGAAAACATACATGCAGGAGTCCTAAGTCCATGGTGGGCGTTAGGTAGCACACAGTTAGGGAAAAGGCTTGTGAACCCTGAAATGTCAATTGTGATGGACATAAACCAGGGCCTCATGAAAGGCTGCATTTTGGTCATTTGTACCCACTGAGTGGCCCTTGGTCTCCTCAGGACAAGAGATACGGTGTGACAAGGGTTCTGGACTAAAAATGAAGAGCCCTGGATATGATTCCCAGCTCTGTGGCTTGGACAAAGAACTTCAACTTTCCCACCCATGGTTACGTCATCCGTAAAACAAAGGGTTGGACTAAAAGATCTTTAAGGTTCATCCATTCTGGCTCTACGATTATATTATAGGTGTGATTCAGAGTCTCAAATCCTGTGCACAGCTAGCTGTTCACCTTATACATGTGGTATCTATATTACTACAGTATGTGTAAAAACCTCAGACAAACAAAAAACCAGGGCACATGGTCTAACTACAGGATAGAGTTCTTTAAAATCAGAACTGTCTAAATGTAGAATATAAATGTCTTAACACAATAACTAAGAAAATGCCACGAAGGTTATGTTAACCAGTTTGATGAAAATATTCCAAATTGTATATAAAACCACCACAATGTACCCCATGACTGCGTTAATGTACACAGCTATGATTTAATAAAAAAAAAAATCAGAACTATCCCTTAAATTCTGTACAGACCTGGGCTCACCACTACTGGGGCATATATTCTTCTTCTGAAAGGGCCTGAGGGTGTGACTAAAAATAAAAGGGACTTCTTTATATGGCTCATTTCTTATTTTATATACATTTAAAATGATTTAAGGCCTAATGTATAAAAATTTACAGAACTCTGACTTTGCCCCCTTTCCTCCCTTATTTCTTTTTAAGAGTCAGGAAAACCTAAGGCTGATCTTTCTCTCAGGTTCCTATAAAAACTCATACTCCTGTCTTTATTCAGCACCTCACCAACCCTCAGGGTAAAGTTTAGTGCTGACCCCCAGAGCCTGCTCCCTTGCAGGGGTTTGCAGTTGTGCCTGGCCCCATGGGTCTCAGCTGAAGATGGTTAGCACTGGAAAAGTTACTCAGATAATTATTGCCATGTTCATCCTTCCTAATGGAACATATTTTAAAGTTTCCAGCTTTCCACCTCTCAGTTGGGAGAGGATTTAGAACTTTGTGGTCTATTTCCCTCAGAGGATCAATGTGTTTCAGAGAGAAGATCTGTCAGTTCCCAGAAGGCACGAAAAGCCTCAGTGGAGGGGAGAGATTTGTACTGCATTTTAATATCCCCGAAACAGGATAGTAGGTAGATTTATTGTTTCTCTAAAGTCCTCTAAAGCCATTTTAGAGTATTTCCTGAAATCCCCATCTGACTGCCTCCCTCAGCTTCCCTTTATCTGGCAGGCTGCAGATCACGTCCCCACAGTGGCATCTCTCTCTGGGACCGATGTGCTCACCCATCAGGGTGGACAGACCTTGGTGGAGCTCCCCAGTGAACTGCACCAGCCTCGGAACACCATGTGACAGCAGAGTGGACATGGTGGGAAGAGCCCTGGACTGTGAGTCAAGAGTCTGGACAGCTGACCCGTTCTGCCCTAGGTGGGTGGTAATCTTGTGTGAGCCACTGGATCTCTCTGGACCTGTTTCCTCATCTACAAAATGAGAGCACAAGCACTTGAGAAAAGGACCTAAAAGTATCCTTCAGCTCTAGCTTTGTCTCTCACTTCACAGCTGCCCCTGGCAGAACCACATGGTGGAGATGCCAAGGACTCCAAGTGCGAGTGTGGTGGGCGAGCTGCTGCGCTCCCAGCTCTGTGGCCCCACCATTTGCTCTGCTACGGCATTGCTATTTTGAAAGGTATTCTGCTTAAATCTCCATATTTATCTTTGACATTACAATGAATGCCCTTCTGGAAGAAGTGAGGAGTCCATCCTGCTCTATCAGCCAATGTCTCTTAATTCTTATTTAGGCTCGGCGCCTGTGGCTCAATCGGCTAAGGCGCCAGCCACGTACACCTAAGGTGGCGGGTTCGAATCCCCAGCCCGGGCCTGCCAAACAACAATGATGGCTGCAACCAAAAAAAAAATGGCCGGGCGTTGTGGCGGGCGCGTGTGGTCTCAGCTACTTGGGAGGCGGAGGCAGGAGACTCGCTTGAGCCCAGGAGTTGGAGGTTGCTATGAGCTGTGATGCCATGGCACGCTACCCAGGGGGATAGCTTGA
>CAUYQV010125692.1:0-84055 GCA_963574575.1 Galagoides demidoff
TCTCCCCTCCACGCTCTCCTCAGCACCTCCCCCTGGGTACATCATACCTGGCTCTGTGGTCTTGGTCTCCCCTTGACCCCTGGAGCGTCAGCTTCCTGCGGACAGTTCTTCCTCTGCTGCCCCTGCCCAGCACACAGAGGCCTCACTGAGCTGCCACTGAGTACATGAATGAATGAATATGTGGTGGGAGAGCCGTGTGGGGGACCGAGGGGGCAGACTGGGGGCCATGCTCCTTCCCTCCAGGGTTCCTTCCAAGAGCTGGCACTGCTGCCTCCAGTCCTAAGAAATCACAGAGCTCTCCCCCAGGAGTGGTGGCCAGCCCTCCTGGTCACTGCCACCCTGCCCGTGACTGAGAAATCAGTGGATCTGAGCTATGCTGGGCCCCAGCCAGACAGGTGTCCCTTTGCCCCATCTACGCAGGTGTCCGGCCTGTGGTCCCAATGGAAGTAGCTACTTGAGGTAGCTGGGACCAGCCTCAGCAGTTAGAGGCCATAGGCCCCAGTGGACACAGAGGTTCCTTTGCCCCAGGCTTGGAGCCCAGAGCCCAGCTCTGTAGGGATGAGACCTCCTGACAAAGCCCCCACCCCTGTCCCTGCCAAGCCGGTGCTCACACAATCCTCTCCCACCTTCTTCCTCTCAACCATCCAAAGGACTCTTAGCACAGGACACTAGCGCTAAGACAAAGGGGCTAAGGGACATCTTTTCCAATACTGGAGGTTTGATTAATTTCACCTTCAATGGTGAACAATGACCTGCTTTCTCTTTTGTGGGGACAAATGCTTTCCTGATTCAACAAAGACCAACTCGGCCCTCTGACGGCTGAAAACAAAAGGGCCAGCTGGGCCCTCTGGGAAGGCTGACAATGAAGAGACATCTATCACCACCACCCCCACCCCCGTCTGGCTCCACACAGACTCTCACCTGGGCACTGGCACCATCACTTTCTGCAGGTGATGGGAGGGCTGTCTTGTCTGAGTGAGGGCCAGGCGTCCTGTCTCCAAAAGCCCAGCTCAGGTCCTGTGAGCCCTTGCTGATGCATCACTGGGGACTGGTTGGTGGGGTACAGGGCAATGAGGGCTCTGCCCAAGTCCAGAGGCTCTGCTCACGTTCCCGAGGACACCCACACGTGAGCACACACCCAGTGCCAGGCACAGTGCTGAGCCCTCCAGGCCAGCCTGCAGGCAGCTGCTCAGCCAGGGTTCAGGGATAGAGCTCTGTGAGGCCCTCTAGGGTCTCCCCACTGGGGGCTTCATGCAAGAGCCTGTGGCCTTAGTCACTGCCCTCCTCCTCTCCCCTTTGGCCAGCCCTCTTGAAAGGCTGAGTTCATGGTGCTTTCCTCAGGTAGAGAGGAAGGTGCATTGCAGGATGAGAGTCACTTTGCCCCCAAGGCTCTCCGTGCTTAGCCTCAGCCCATCCTGGAGCTTGGCCCAGGAAGAGCGGGTCCTTGGGATTGGGGCCTCTGCCTGAGTGGCGGCATCAAAGTGCAGATCACATGTGTGAGCCTGCTTGCTGCCCCTGCCGGCTCCTCTCTCCACCCTGGGGGAGCCTCCCCTACCCACACCAGGGGCACTCCATGACGGTGCAGCCCCCTGGGGGGCTGAGTTTGCTGGCCACATGCCTCTTGTGAGGATTCTGAGGGTCACTGTATGTCCGGCCACTGATTTCCCCACATCTGCTGGAGGCTGTGTCTGCAGGACATCTCTCAGGAACTCGACCAGCCCCTCGGCCGTGTGATTCCAGCCACTCCACACACTGATGCCTGTGCCACGCACCTCTGGCCTCGTCTTGACTGTCTCCTTGACCCGCCTGCCCGTCTCTACCCCTCTGGACTCAGCTGCAGGGATCTCAGACCCATCAGGCTTTAATGCCCGTCAGTGTCCACCTCCTGAGCCACTCTCTCAGCGCAGACAGCTGTATTAGATGCCACCTCCGTCCACTCCGAGACCTCATGGTACGGGCGTGTTGTCCAAATTCACGGTGGCTGAGTTAAACCAGCATTTGTCCCTCAGAGCATGTCTCAATTTGATCTTTAGAATGGTGATGTCGGGAGCAGTTGCTTCCTCCAACCCCGCAAATCCTCACTTTGTGAACTATTTCCTTCCATTGCCGGGTGGGTCTTCCCAGAGCACGGTGCCAAGTCCATCCGGGAGCAGCCGCCAGCCCTGTGGCTGTGCTTCCAGCCTCTTCCTTAGAGCTGCAAGTTACTGGTTAGCAATCTGCCTTCCACCTACCACAGTCACCACACAACATCTGCCTCCCATGCATCAGGGCTCCATAGTCATCCGTCCCCTGATGACAGGCCCCACATCCAGCACCTGACCCAGGAGTGCTGCAGGCCTCCCTCCTGCTGTGATGTCAAAGTAACCCCTTCCAGTGGTGACTCTTACGTGGTTTGGAATCACCAGGTCAGAGGGTCTTGAACTTGCATCAGTCACCTGGAAGCCTTGTTAAGGCACAGATTACCAGGCTTCCTCCCAAGATGCCCAACTCTTCAGGTCCAGGTGAGGCTTGGGCATCTGTGTGCCTAACAGGTGGCTCGTGCCTTGAGAACCTCTGGTCTAGGTTAGGCGGTGGTAAAAGCCCCCAGCGGCATGGGCTTCAGACAACAGGCTCCCCCTCTCATGCTACAAGTCCATCCTGGCTGGCCTGGGCCTCATTCAGGGCACCTGTGGGCGATGCAGCTGTTCCGTGGAACATGGCAGGTGACACGCAGGGATGGGCTGATCCTTCAGACTGGAAGTCACAGGTGTGTGTCACCTGTGCTCAAGGTCATTGGCTGAGTTGAGCCTCATGTGCCTCCTCTCCTAGCCACGAGGGACTAACCCTGTATATGGCTGACCCAGGTTGGAAAGTGCCCATACCCTGTGGCCTGGGCACCCAGCCCTCCAGCAGCCTTCTCGGGCTGGCTCCTGGTTGAGTTCTAACTTGCTCCCAGGGGAAGACAGGTGTCCACGCCAGCCTCGACCACTTCTGAGGGAAGAGCTTCCCCCAAGGATGGCCGAGGCAGCTCCGTCTTTCTGTGCCCACCATCACTGAGAGCTCCTAGCGTCCTGGGACTGTGAGCATTAAACATGGGCCTAGTGCAGGAGCAGGGCTGGGCCACACTTAAGAAGACAGACAGTCACATCTGTTCACGGTGGAAACAGGAAACTCGATTTATTGAAAAAACTATTACAATTATTCCTCTGTTAACACAGGTTTAAAATATTTTGAAATACCCCTTCCTGTGGCATGACAGTTAAAACTCATGACATGTCTGTTATATTTTCAGGAAATGGACGGGGTGTCACTTGACATATTTAAGCCTAATGTCCTAGAATCTTCATCGTAAGTTTTCTGCTGACCATTTTTCCTTTTTACCAATATGTGTCCAATTTAATATATCGGGAGGAAAAAATAAAATTACGCCAAAAGAATTTCTGCAAATATAAGAAGTAATTTTATTGCAATATACCGTAGCTAAGGTGGTCTGGGAAGGACGGGACATGTTTTGAACTTCGATACGAATTACAACAACTTTGAAGGGACCGACAGGGGAAGAAAATGACGGAATGGAAAACAAATCAGATGGGTGAGAAATCCAAACAGAATCACATGACCTAGACAAACCCACAGGGCATCACATGAAATCCTCAGATATGGCTTTTCTTTTAAAGAGATGAAGGTCATTGGCACATGCTGGCATCCTGGGCTCCAGAGACTCTCCCAGCCAGACTTTTCTTTGGCAAGAGCAAGGCTTATTTTCCAGGGAAATTCAGAAAATCCATGTTGGTGATGCGTTGTTACTCCCGGGTTGCTTTGATGGCCTAGGCTGGAATCACATTCCAGCAAGGCGGGGGGTGGACAGCACCAGAGCTGGGCTCCCAGGGGCCCAGACTACGTTTCCCATGGTGAGGGGAAAGGGCACGGCACGAGGGCAACTTTTCACAGTAAGGGGCTCACCTTTCCCAGCTGCCCCTGCACGTCCTCCTGCCCACAGAAGGAAGCCCCTCGCCTTGATGGCTGGGAGAAGGTTCCCAGAGGGCAGTGAAACCCACCGTGTCCGGGACACTTGCAGATGGAAATTCCAATTGCTAACATGGGAAAGAGGAGCGGTGGGCAGCCCTGGAGAGACTCACAGAGTTCATTGCACATTTCTCTGTCTGCCAAGGCTACAGTGAGGGCAGCCCGGCTGAGACAGTGTGTGGGACAACCCAGCAGCTTCCATTCCGTTCTTGGAACAAACACAGAAATTAGCACCACAAACATTCGGCAACCGAACACAATCTGCTATGGTTACACCATGCACAATGCAGGAAGAGTCTTTTTATTTTGTGTGTGTGTTTTCAGATCATCACAGGCCTCAGGAGTGGACTCAACATAATTGGAGACCGTGAGAACCAGCGCTTGGCTCCCGTGCCCGGTGGGAAGGAGGGTGACCTGCCTTTATTGCAAAGTCCTCGGCTAAATCTCAGACTGTGGAGGCGGTAACCAGGAAGAGGAAAGCAGGGAGAATGAGGCACAGCCAGGTACCCCAGTGTTGCCTTCAAGGAGATCTTAAAACAGATAGCACCACAAAAGAGAAGTGTAAAAATTCAGCACCAGTTTTCTTTTAATTATCATCTATAGAAAATGTGGTTTCCCTGCCCTGGATATTCTCCCATCAGGCTATGCAGGAAGAGAAATGGAAGAAGGAAGCAATCAAATGTAATTTAAGCCTGTGTTTTCATCTAAGTGCATGAAGAAAAGGCAAAGTTTCCAATTCTTTTTTCCTCCCCATTAAAAAAAAAAAACCCTAGAGCTAATGGTACAATTATCTCAAAGGGGTGCTGGGACCTGCTTTGCCGCCGCAGCGTGAGGTCCTGCTGCTGGGGCACACTCCAATTTATTGCACGTTCTTGACGGGGCAGGGACGGGAGACTCCCCACTTGTAATCGGAACCGGGCTGTCAGCCAGCGTTGGTGCCTCACCCCCTCCGCCCGTCCCTCCGGTGGGATGGAGGCTGTTTCCGTGCGTGACTGAACGCCAGGCACATGTAACATTTATAACAATACAATACAAATATTTACTTAGAACTCACAAAAACATAAGCACCTTTAATCCATTGGAAAGGCACGTGTGGAATGACATTTGGCCTCGAAATGGATAGTGTTGAGGGTTGTTAAAAACAGAGGCTTTGGTGACGGTGGGTGACCTTTACGTGGCTTGCCTCAGAACACTTTTGAAGGTCAGGGGAAATACACATCTTCAAGTTGAATTTAAAAACAAAAAAGTGACATCCAAACACTGCGGCCCCACCCCCACCCCCTGCAAACTGAGCTGGGGAGCCAGGGTGTGGCCCCGGCCCTCCATGTGGCGCGTGGTGTGGACAGACCTGGGCATGGCCCGAGGCTGTGATGCAGCTAGGTCATGTGATTCGGCTCCGGGGAGGGGTGCGGCTCTTCCCTCTGTTCTCTTGGGGCTTGGGGTCCAGCACCGCGTGGTCCGAGGCATGGATGAAGTCAGGTGGGAGGGGAGCGAGAAACCTTCACTGTCCAGGATCGGAGCGTGCTCAGGACACTCACGAACGACGTGCTGAGGTCACGAGGTTGCGCGTGGAAGACCTGGGCTCGGCGGCTCCTAGCCCAGGAAGCAAGCCGGGCCCACCTCAAATCCAAATTTCTGTGACGCTTCACCGAAGTCATTGAACATGATGTCTACGATGGGCACTTGCTCCACTTTGGGGGTGTCGATCTCCAGCACAGTCTTCTGATAGCCCTTTTTGGTCTGGGGGAGGGAGAGACAGGTGAACGGCAGTTAGGAACAGTGGGGCCTCCTGGGGTTTGTCCTTCACCCATCACCCCCATCTGGCTCCAAAACCCTGAAGGGTGTCCTGCCTCCATGCCTTGACCCCCAGGCAGGCAGGATTCACCTTCGGGTAAGTGATGGTGGGAACGTGGCTAGCCAAGTCATGTGGTGATCCCCACAATTGCCCTAGGAGTCCTCATGGGCAACAGAGAGGTGCCCCAACTCCTGCACAGCTGGGAGGCCCCAGGGCAGGGTCTTGGCCCATCCAGCTCTTCCTGCCCTGCCCCACTGGGCACCTCATAGCAGCATGTTCTGCTTCAAGGCACTTGCTACAGACAGGTGGGGCCACCACAGAACCAAAATGACAGGCTTGTGCTTGGAAGCGAAGGATTTCAAAATACCACCAACAGAGCCCTAGGCCAAGCGTGGGGCCCCATGACCCCTCATCACACCGGGAGGCTGGCCCTGCCCTGGGCACTCAGCAGGCTGGGTCGCTAAGAAGAAAGAAGATTCTTCATGTTCACAAGTGTAGGAAGAGGCGGAGACCTCACACAGAGGGGTCCAGAGTATGGGTAAACTGAGGCACAGAGTGACAGGGACAGCACCAAATGAGAGGCCTACAGGACTTGTTGGCTCCCACTGTTTTCTCAGACCAGTGCAACCCCATGGGACAGGATGGAAGACCGGGAGAGGCCTCCTCCCTCTCAAGCCATGTCTCCCAGGGAACAAAGATATAAAATTATCTGGTCCCCAAAGCCATCCAAACTCAATTCTGAGCCTTTAGGACACTCATGAATGAGACTGAACTGGCCCTGTCGTCCCGTCAGCTTGTCTTCAGACAAGCATGGCTTATCCACACAGGACACTGCCTGCCAACATGTGCTGGACAGGTGGCTTTAGCTGTCCTGGACAGAGACAAGATGCAAAACTCCGGCTAGATCTGGGCCCAGTACGGGTCTCAGAAGAAGCTGTCAGAGGGAGGAGCAGGATGCAACCAGCAAGTGTCTCTAGGACACACCAGGCAGAGGGTCCTAGCACAGACTTCAAGGCTAGAGACCTCAACATCAGTTCTGCCTCTGCTGCTGTTCACCCACCTGGCTGGGGAGGAAGGCAGGGTCTCGCAGAGATGCACCCCCCACTGCTGTGGCCTTGTGTTTGTGTCCCCCAAGGTGATGGCGTTAGGATGTGGGACCTTTGGGAGGTGATTAGGTCATGATTATGAGGGTGCAGCCCTGGCAGGTAGGATGAAGGCCCTTGTGAAAGAGGGCTTCTCTCTGCACCACAGCCGGACCCTGCCCTCAAACTTCCAGCCTCCAGAACTGTCAGAAGTGACTGTCGGTGATTTATAAGCTACAGAGTCTGTGGCGATTTGCTACGGCCGCCCACATGGACCTGACCCCAGGCAAGAACTGAGACACTCCTGGAAACTGAGCAAAATGACAAATACCTGTTTTGTTTTGTTTTTTAAACTGATAAATATTGAGGGCCAATTTTTTACAAGCAATAGATAACCAACATACACTCTGTGACTCAGTTTCCTCAGCTTGGGGATGCCACCTTAATGGAGGAGGCAGAAGGATGAAACGCATCTCGTCCGCCCTGCCTGCCTGCCTGGCGCCCAGGGTCTCTGACATCACCTGCGAATTCCATTGACCTCTCCCCTAGACCTGGTCCTTCCCGAGCCCCTCCCTGGGTAAAGACACTCCTGGGTTGGGCCAGAACTACTTCAGAGTTGGGTTAGAGCAGCAGCAAGAACGTGGGCTCTCCAGGGAGCTGGCAGCCTGGCTGGCGTAGCCCCTCACCAGAGATGTCTAGTCAGAGGGTCTTGTGTGGGATCAGGAATCTGTGTTTTGGAAAAGTGTCTTAGACAGTTCTGATGCATGTGGCTCACAACCAGCCCTAGAGAGACTCTGTCTCAAAGGATGTCATCGCAGGGCAGGGCAGGCATGATAACAGATCCAAACCACCCTAAGTGTCAGGGGCAGCCCAGGCCCTGTGGCCTCGAGCCTGCTTGGAGGGTGGTCACAGCCCTCCATTCCCAGGGAGGACAGCAGGGGCCAGCTGCAGCTGTGCAGCTGGTGGGAAGGAGAGGGCAGGACACGTCCAAGACGCAAGGCCACCATGCCCTCTAGCCCTGGGAGGCCACCTAGCTCCTTGCCTGGCGGTCCACCCAGCACAGAGCGGCCAGAGACCACCTCTACCTATCTCAGCACCCAGCCTCTGGCCTCTGATCCCCAGCTCGGTCTGACCTGGCCTTCCCAGGGCTGCGTGTGGGGAGGCAGAGCTGTCACAGGAAGCAAGTGACCTCGGTGAAAGGGCAGCAAGCCAGTAAGTGGACCAGAGGTCAGGGCCTGGCCCTCCTTATCCCCTGCCCTAGGAGGGTGAGCAAACAGGCTTCCTTGGGGGCAGTGGCAGCCCCTCCCACCCAGGGGACATGTGCCGAGCTGGCAGTGACTGCACGGCATTAAGAGGCCCCTCTGCTCCAATGACCATGGTGCTTAGAGGGGACGTATCTAATGCCTGCCACCATACAGCCCTGCTATTCCAGAGGCATAAATCACCACTATGGGCTAGCAACACCCCCCAGAGGTCACACAAAGCTGCACAAACCCCAGGATTTATGTGGTGTGGCTCCTGGCCCTCTTGCGGGTGATTCATGCCTCTGCACAGGGCCGGCTCAGCAGCCCCGCCCATCAGGCTGCCCAGCCAAATGGTGCCCGCAATGGACTCCCAATTCCCTGGTCATCATTAAAGTATGGATCCAGGAGGTCCCCAGGGGCCGAGGGACGCAATCCTAGGAGCCCCGTAATTAAATGACAGACACTTAGAGGCCAGGTGGGCAGAGGCCCCAAGAGTCCAACCTGGCTTTGCTGAGTGCAGCTCCCCATGGACACCCCTGCCCCACCTCCACACCTCTGCCAGTGCCTTTCCTTCCAGCCTACAGAGACCCTCCACTCCCACACCAGCTCCTCAGGACACCACAGGTGCGACCCAGAAACCAGGTGCTCAGGCCCTTAGCAGGAGAAGCCCTCTGAGACCCCTTCAGACCTCTGACCGTTCTTTGTTCAGAGCTGCGGTTCTACATGGGGGGGTAGGGGTGGATTTTGCCCCTAAAAGACACTAGGCAACGTCTGGAGACAATTGGGCAGGCGGCTGCTGCTGGCATCTAGTGGGAAGAGATCAGGGCTGCTGGTAAACATCACACAAGGCACAGGACAGCCCCACATATCAGAGAATTGCCTGGCCTTGAATGTGAAGCCTGCTGAGGCTGGGCAACGCTGCCCCAGAACTAGACTTCCTCTGCCTGACTTGGGGAGCGAAGCTAGGCGATGATGGGGGCAGTTACGGACAGGCGGACTTTATCTCAGCTCCCAGAAGAGCTTCCTAGTACTGAGACTTTGCAACTATGGCCTGGGCTATCTCAGGAGGTGGTGAGATCCCTGTCAGTGGAGGCATTCAAGCTGCAGCTATGCCAGGAAGGGGATTCTTCATGTGGGAAGAATGCTGAAATGGACGGGAGTTGGGAGCCTCGGCTCTGCCACACCCAAGGGACCTGGGGTAAGTCCACACACCTCTCTGGGGCTCTGCACCTATAAACTAAAGTGAAGGACCAGGGGTTCTCATTCAGAAGTGGGCATGTTTCCAGTGGCATGTGGCACTCAGAGGCTGGAGACACCAGTGGCCACACAGCCTCAATGCCAGCAGCATACCCACCTCACCAGGGGATGCTGGGCCCAAGGAAGGAGCTGTCTGCTGTGGGATCAAGAAGACCCAAGCAGGACCCAGTCCCAGGATGCAGGCAGGGCCCGGAGGGCAGGTTCTGGGTCAGACAGTACCGCTAAGAACTTCTGGGACTTCCTAGTTTTGCTGTTGGAATGATTAGGGGTGGGAGCTTCAAGAGAAACTGGGATGAAAGAAGCTGAATCTTTCAGGAAGTTCTTAAGAGCAGTGGGAGCCTATCTGAGCCAGCTCAGGGGGCTGGAGGTCTGGCCACCCTCTCACTTCCAAGGTTCTTCATAGGATGGATCTTTCCATTGCCTTCCAGGGAACATTGTCCTCTTCTAGAAAGCCATTTTACTCTCTTTATCAGGAGACACACACTGGGCCAACCGGAGTATTTCTCTTTTTGCCAAGGAAGCCAAGAAGCTCAAAGCCAAACTGGGTGCTCTGTCTGCTCAGGCCCTGCCTCTCCTCTATAGGTTCCTGGTTTCTTGTCACCTCCTTATTTACTCCCTTGCACTTGGGAGTCCATGCTGTCTAGAAATTGTCACAGGAGCTGGGTCTCATCTGGAGCTTGTGGTGGGCTGGATAAAATTCTGAACTCTTTTAGGCATGTGTGCTCCCCAGAAGCTGTGAGGCAGGTGCTGCTGCTGTCCTCATTTGGACTCAGGAAGCAGCCTGGGGCACGTGTCAGCACAGGGACAGATGCTGGAGGTAAGATCCCCTAGTGTTTGGGATCCCCTTTCCTCAGGGAACTGGGTTCCTCAACCTCACACGGGGATGAGTTCTGCACACACCACAACCAGACCCCCAAGTGCTGACTCAGACAAATCCTCGAGGGCTGCGTGGCAGAGGGAGGCCAAGCCCTGGAGTGAAGATGTTCCTGCTGAGTGGGCTTCCCCGCCTGTCTAGAGTACAGCTATATACCTGGGAGCAGTCCTTGGGGGTGGTCAGGGCTAATCCCGGGAGTGAGGGAGAAAGGAACAGAACACATCAGGGCTGAGGGCCAGGTGTTCCCTGTGGCTGGGCAGGGAGGAGTCAGGACTGGAGCCTGGATCTTCCTGGCACCAATCCTGCTCTCAGGGGCTCTAGGCAGGCCTGCCCTGAGTCTGCACCACCTCTCACACTTCCCCAGGCCCAGTGTTGCTCACAGAACTACTCCATGATGCTCTGCGGGTACGAAAGAGCTACTGGCTTGGAGGGAGGCCGGCCAGCTGGCCCTGAACACAGAGGGAGATGGACGCGGTGGAGCCATGGGAGCTGGCCTGGGGTGCTGTGCCTCTCAAGAACAAGTGGAGTGAGAATGGGGACTGGTGTCAGAAAGAGACCCACCTCCAGCCTCTCAAAGGCCACACAAAGGGGACATGTTCAAGGATTCCCATAGGCTTGGGCACATTTCTAGGACACAAGGGCACATCCTAGATCTGTGCAATGGCCTGGGGCAGAGAGCAGCCTGGGCAGCCTCCACAGAGCCTCCGCAGAGGTGAGCCTGGTTTCTGGCACCAGCCCCGACTGGCCACATGGGCCGAGCGAGCCTCTCTCCCTGTTGGCTTTGGCTCCCCTGCCTTCAGGCAGAGCCGCCCTCCCCTGGGGAAACCGTGCGTGCCGGGTATCAGGAGAGTGGGTGACCTCGACCACGGCGGGTGCTGCCAGCACTCTCAGGGTCTGCAGGGCCCTCGTCTCAGGAGCAAACCCAGCCTTAGTCCTGGCCCCTCCCAGAAAAAAGCTGCTAAGGAGAAGGAGGTCCCGAGTTTGAGACAGTGAGGAAGCCAGGCCCCTAGGGTTTCCTGCTAGGTCACAGATTTCCTTCCTAACCCACAGCACTATGGAAGGTTCCAGAAATGCTGGCCTGGGATTCTAAGTCTTCCAACAACCCTGGGGCTGCCAGGGGACAAGGCATCTCCCAGGCCCTCCCTGCCCCTCCAGCAGGTGCTCCACAGCCTGTGCTGGGTGAGCAGTGGGCCCCACGAGGCCTGGGCACGTGGCCTCCCCATGGTGGGCCACTCACCGCGCAGCCGTCCACCAGGGCGCGGATGTAGGGGCTGTTGTCGTACGACATCTCCTCATCGTTGGAGCCCAGGAAGCGGATGGCCTTGTCATAGCTGCCTGTGGCTGCGTCCTGCCAGGCCACCGACTGGTAGCAGTTATAGGTGACGTTCTGGTGGGCAGAGGCGCTCAGCAGCCGCAGGAAGGTCATCTGCACCACGCCCACAGGGTTGCCCTCGGCGTCCACATAGGAGAGCTGTGCGGAAGGGGAGGGGTCAGTGGGGCAGGGACACACACAGGGCAGCAAAGCCCCATGTGCGCACTGCCCCGGGCTTCACCTGTGCCCCGTCTCCCGGAGGACACTGACGGGAAACCCCCTGCACCCACAGACCCTGAGCCAGCATACTCCAGCTGTCTTGGCTCCCAGGAGCAAAGTGAACCGTGTCTCATTTCCTTCAGGGTCTTAAATAATCCACCCACTCCTCTAGGCCCAGTGACCCCTGCTTATCCTGTAGGGTTCATGCCCAAGGTGCCTCTTTCAGGAAGCCCACCAGGGTTAGAAGCTCCTGCACTTGCTCCAGGGCAGCCCTGCCACACCCTGGCCTGTCATAGTGTCATCTCTTCCCTACCAGGCTGTAAGCTCAGGGAGGACGGGACAGTGGGTCCCAGCACCCTCTGCCAGCTGCCCAGCAGAGATAGGTTTGCTCCTCCATGAACCACGGCCGGGGTCTCCTGGGCCAGCACCCCCTGCAGTACCCACAACAGCCGTGTTTCCTGTACATCTACCCACAGACCTCTCCCCTGTGCCACCTGATGCTCCTCCCAGATGGCACTCTGTGCTCTGCCTGGTTCTTATGTGTTGAATTAATGGAGACCATTCTCAAAGATGTCTTACATTAAGACAGGCCTCTCATCTCTGAAGCCTGCACACTCAGCACCCTAACCACTAGGCCAGGTGCCCTGAAGCTGCAGGCCAGGCTCGCCTCCCCAGTAATGCATGAAACAGGATTAGGATGGAGCCTCTGGGACCCTGCCTGAGTTGGACCATACTTCTCTCTGCTCCCTGGCAGCCCTGTGCCCTCCTTCTGCACCTGAGTCTCTGCAGGGCTCTTTCCTGCCACCACTACTGTTTTTAGAGTCACACCCCAGACAGCCACTCCCAGGCCTCCTCTATGCCTCCTATAGACCCTCTGGTCTGATCCCCTAGACTCCCAAATCCTCCAGCCAGCCCTGACTCCTGTGTTGAGGGTCCCAGTGCCCTATGTGTCCCTGTAGCTGGACCATGAGCCCGAGTGGAGAGAAGCCAGGTATGTCCCATTGCTGTGCCCCATGGCCAGTGAATGAAGTGCTCCTGAGATTACGGGAACAAGGGAAGGTCCACTGCTGGCACCCGAAATGGGCAAGGGAGCTACCAGCACACCTTCTGAGTGCTGGTAGCTCCCGGGCTTGCCAGGGAGCCATGAGAAGTTGGAGCTAGAAGGGCCTGAGGCCTTGGGGGGGCCCTGGAGCCAGCTGGGACAAGACCTTCAGCCTCTAGGCAGCAAGGCTGGCCTGAGGAGGGCAGGCTGTGATAATGGCTGGAGGCACAGGGATTACAGGACAGTGTCTAACACAGCTACCTCCAGGGCTGGCCTCCCAGGGCAGTGAGCAGGTCTGAGGCCAGGGGCTGCATTGGCTGCCCAGCTGTGCTGAAGGGGCCGCAGGGGACTCTGGGGACGTGACTCCCGCTGAGAGTCACCCCAACTACAGCAAGTCTAGGGGAGGCACCAGGGAAAGGTGGCGTGCTGCCTCTCAAGGGGCTTCCCCTGCGTCATCAGCTGGGCACCCGCACTGGGCCATGCCGCTTGACTGGGGCTGGTGCAGGGTAACCTGAGAGATGAGTCTCAAGTTTTGTATCTTTTTTGCAACCTCCAGCTTCCTGAAACACTCAATAGTGCCAGGGATAAGGACACTTAGCCCCAGGGATAAGGACACTTAGCCCCCGAAATGAGGCCTGTGCCTCTCTCCCTCCCAGGCAGGCCCCCAAAGCCCCCTCTGTAGGGAAGCCCTGGCTGAGTTGTCTGCTCCTGTCTGTAGCATCAGGGACTGGAGCAGACAAACGCCAGCATCTGAGACCAGCTGTTCCCACCATGGGGCAGCTGCCGCCTCAATACTGTTCTTCTTCAGACCCTGTCCCCAAAAGACCTGCACTGAACATGAAAAGAATTGAAATCAATATTGTTGCAAATCCCGTGGGTCCAGACAGTGTGGAGAAGGGCGGCAAGTACACTTCGTAGCCTGCTTTTTAAATAAATGTAACTAGGCAGGCCCAGAAGAGAAGATCCAAGCCCAGGGAGGCCACTCACTCCCAGCAGGGTTATGGGAACTCACTGGATCCCAAAACCATCAGCAACTCCGCAGTCGTGGTTATGGGAAGGTAACCTCGGGTGGACCTTGAGGAGGAAAGCTGAATACCAACCGGCAGTCTGGGCCTGCGGAGCTCCTTCTGGGAGGAGACATGACTGACCCGAGGAGGCATGCTGCGGGGCATGCTGCAGGGCGGGGTATGGCTGCCCTGGCCAAGAAGGACCTGAAGCCCCAGCACCCACTGGCCACGTGGGAGCCCAGAGTTGCAGGGTGCAACTCTGCCCTCCTGTGGGAGGGGTCCCTGTAGCATTATGTGAATGTGGCATGTGTGGTCACCCTGCCCTGCCCAGACCCGGTCTTTGAGAAGGGGCCGTGGCCGCCATCCGTCTCACAGTTAGAGACGAGGGTGTCAGAGATGAGACCCCAATGTTGGCAGGTATTTTCCCAGGATTGGCCCTGAATGCCTACCACTGTCTGAGACATAATGGTCAGAGAGGCCCACTGGGCTGACAGCTGCTGTGAGTGTTTTTTTTTTTTTTTGGAGACAGAGTCTCACTTTATTGCCCTTGGTAGAGTGCTATGGAGTCAAAGCACACAGCAATTTCCAACTCCTGGGCATAGGCAATTTTCCTGCCTCAGCCTCCCAAGTAGCTGGGACTACAGGCGCCTGCCACAACGCCCAGCTATTTTTTGTTGTAGTTTGGCTGGGGCTGGGTTTGAACCCTCCACCCTCAGTATATGGGGCTGGTGCCCTACTCACTGAACCACAGGCACTGCCCTGCTGTGAGTGTTTTATAACCATTTCCTCTGAGTGAGGAAAGTGGGCGTCTTTCATTTTCACATTTTGGAGGGTGGGGTGAAGGGCCGTCTTTGGAGACCAAGCACCATCAGGGGAGGAGGCGGCAGGCGGTAACCAGCAGGAGCTCAGAAGGGGCGCTGCTGCCGCCCAGCTCCTTCCCCACCTGCTCCCTCCGTCCACGTCCCCACCCCTCTGTCCATCCAGGCCAAGTGGCCCTGGTCATTGCCCCCGCCCCCGAGTGCTGTCCACTTCAGGTCCTTCTATGTGCTGGTAGCTCATTTTGGAGAGAGCACGAGCAAGGGGAAGATGGGGAAACACAGAGGGAAGGCAGAACGAGTGCCTGAGGACACAGCACAGCGACAGGAGAGGAAGCCCCAACAGGCACGTGCTGCAAACTGGCTGCGTCCTCCGAAAGCAGCACATGGGCACCACCGACATGGGGATAAGATATTACAGATCAGCCACAACATGTCAAGTCAAGGGATGGTGAGTGTCAGAGGTGTGGACAGAGCAAAAAGGGCCAGAAGCCGCTGCGCTCTGAACCTGTGGAGTGGGGCACGTGGTCTCTGTACCCCTCGTCCCTGAGAGGCTGGGGCTGGTGCCTGCCTGGGTGCAGCAACCAAGGATCAATGGTCAGGCTGGAGGCCACATAACCCAACTCAGGGGGCTCTTGTATAACAAAGGACTTCCCTCGAGGGCCACTTGGGAGTGGGGCCAGTCAGGTCCCAACAAGAGAAATCTGGGCTCTAAATGGCATCTGTAGACCCTCTGTATTCTGGAAGCTTGATCCTTTAACTTGCTGGGGGAAGAGCCCAGAACTTTGCTCCTTATTCCAGAAAAGGGCCCAAACCCAACTCCTGTGATGCTCAGGGGAAAATCTCTGCCGTGTGAAAGCAGCCACTGGCAACATCAGCAAGTCTCGGCCAGCTTTGGTCTTTACACCGGCCACAGAAGCATCGGTTTTGTTCTTTAAAGGTTGCCGAGTGCCTTTCCTTTCAGAGGTGGATTATGTAAGACTAGACCCCCCAGCTGTTAAAACGCAAGTACCACAGTCATGTGGGTGCCAGGCCAGGTGGCCCTCAGAGGTCCCCTGGGCCCTGAGCTACAGGAAGAGGGGATGAATGGTGTGGGAGTGGTCCAGGATCCATCTCTTCTCACCTGCCCGCTGGACTTGGCGAGAGCCCTCCCTCTCCTGGACTCCCTGACCTCAAATCCCAGGACGATGGGGCTGGCCCATCCACAGGCCGTGGGTCGGCTCTGGCCTGGGGCTCACACCCAGCTCTGGGAGCCCTAAATCTAAACTGAGATGCAGAGGGGCAGGAGGACAGGACTCCACACCCATGCTGGATCTTGAGGTCACATGATATGGAACAGTTTGGCCAAAAAGGCAAGAGCAGGTGTGGCACACGGCGGCAATCAGTTCCATGCAGAGCCGTGAGCCAGCCTGAGCCAGCCATGAGCCAGCCGTGAGCCAGCCGTGAGCCAGCCGTGTTGCAAGCAGGCAGTGCCAGGTGGCTGGGCCAAGGTGGCCACTTACCAGGGAACCTCGCTTGTACTGACTATACCAGGTAGAAGGCTGCTCTTTGGGCCAGCGGGCCATTTTACTCTGCAAGATACGAGATGAGCGGGTTTAAAGCCACAACCGCACAGACGTGAGAGGCACCTTACCAGTTTACCGCGCTTGAATTCACTGAACCAGGAGCCCGGGTTTTCTTTGGGCCAAGAAGTGATTCTGGCCTAAACATCCAGCGGAGAGGTGGAGAGGAAAAGAAACAGAAAAGGAAAGGGTTACTTTTCCTGCCTCCGTGAGAAAGCCCCCACGCTCTCCCACCCCTGCACCCCGTGTCCTCCATCAGGACGTGGCTGCAGAAAGGATTCCTGGGGACCTCAAGGACAGACTGGTATGATGAGGATAAGGACAAAACAGCCCCAGGTGGCAGCAGGTGCCTGCACCTGGTAGAGGGATTCACAGGCGGGGGTCACACTCTGCATGTTTCAGGCACACCAGGCCTTGGGCACAGTGCCCAGTACCCAGCAACTGCTGGGAACGCTTGTTGAGTGAGTGAGTGAGGGAATGAATGAATGATGCAGCCTAAAGACTCTGATGAAGGTAATAAAAGCCAACATTTCCTGATGGGCAAGGGATGCGTGGGCATCCTCCCCTTCCAGCCTCACAGCCTGAGGAGCCGAGCCCATTGTGTGTGTGTGGTGTGGTTTGTAGCCTGCTATCTGTGTGTGTGTGTGGCGTATGTGTGGTGGGGGTTCTTCTCTGGGGATTGGGGGCTGTAGTCCTCTGTCGAGTCACCAGCTGGTCTCCTGTTGACAAGAGACCCAGGGCTTACTCCCCCAGTGCCTTCCTGGAATTGAGCCACAAAGGGACAGCCTCTGTCCCCTTCCTGGGAGGGTCCCACATGGACACAGGACAGGCCCAGCCAGGCAGGCCACCATGGTGTGGTGAGTGGGTGGAGGCCTGTGGGGCATCACACACAGGAACAAGGGCCCAGCCACCGTTGATTTACCTGCGGCAGGTGTGGACAGAGGGAGCTGGGGGCAGCCTGTCCCCAGCCCGGGCTGACAGGTGTGGGTGAAAGCTAGATTAGGCTGGAATCCCCAGGAACTCGAGTGGGTGATGGCCCCAAGCCCCAGCCCCTCACTGTGAGGCACACCTAAGGTGGCAAGGGGGTGTTGGACTGTCCAGCAGAGTAGATTAGAAAACAGTCTGGGAAATGTCTAGATAGAGATCAGCAGCTTAGAGACAGGCTATAAATAAAGCTGGAAAACAGCTGACAAATACCCCTGAGCCATAGCTGTCCGACCTGTGGGCTGCAACCTTCCCTAAACTTTCCCTGGTGTTGTTAAATCTCTGATTTAGTGCTCTAGTGTCCTTCAGCCTGGTAACTGTCTTCCTTGAACGAAAGACTTTATTTAATTGAAATATGACACTGTTACTTTCTCCGTTTTTGCCTTGTGTGTGCACGCACCCAAATCCCTAATAAAAAGGCCTTGAATATTCTAGGCGGGGCGGCACCTGTCAGCCTCACAAGACACATGTTGTCTCTCACGGGTCAGAACACTGCATGTGTGTGTGTACGTGTGTGTATAAATTTTACAGTGCTTTCTCTCCCTTTGTCTGCCAGACCCCGGCAGTCAGGTAAAGCCCTGTGCAGAGGGACTTCCAGTCCGCTGTGCTGTGGCTTGGTTCCCAGCTGGCAAAACACAGAGGCCCAGGCCCCAGTCATCCACAGTGAGGAACCACGAGTCAACTCCTTACCAACCCCTAGGTTTCTCTCCCAGTGGGCCTTGTGCCAGGAGAGCCAGAAAAGGGAACCCATTGAAATAAAAGGGGTATCTACCCTGCTTCTTGCCCCACCCCAAACTCTCCCACCCTCTCATTTCCACACTGCTGCTGTCAATGCCAAGTTCAGGTAACAAGAGGGCAGCTTCCTTCTAAGACAGACACGGGGCGAGTGTGAGCTTCTGCTGTGATCCTGCCATTCTAAGGAGGGCTGTGGCCAGTGTCACCCAGGAGAGGGGTCTGTTTGCTCTTGGCTGAGCAGCTGTGGTCTGAGCCTGGGGGCTCAGCCCCTGGACACCTCACAGGAAGAGGGGGAGCTGTGAGTTCACCCAGAGGCCTCATACCACGTGCTGTGAGAAGCCGCTTGGCTCCCTGGGAAACCTCTGTGCACCCGGGAGTCTGGCCCGTCCATTCCCAGCAGTCAGGCCACTTGCAGAGGACAGATCATGAAAGAGGGATGGGAAACAACATCCTTTCTCACTGAACTCCATCCTGGGCCTCTGGCCAGACCCAAGGAACAAGGACTGAGGCAGCCAGTCCTCACATCTGAATCCCTTCTCTGCAGCGCAAGAGGTCTGCTGCCAGGAAAGCAGGTTGAGGGTTTATGATATCAAGGTGGGGAGGGGACACACGCCACAAATCTCCCCGCCAGCGTGCTGTGTGCTGCCAGCAGGCTCCAGCCCCAGAGGGTGCTGGTGCTTACTGTGTTTAGCGTGATTTAGGGCGCAAAGGGCCGTCAGCCCCGGGGAGAGCTTAGCTGCTCTCCCTCCTGCAGGGAACAGCTCCTATGGGACGCTGAGCCCCATGGGAGGCTGCAGGTGCACGTATGCACTGGGCCTGCATGCGCATAAGACAGCTGCCTTCATTTGGGGTCCTGTGACATAAGTGAGCTGTCCGAGGGGGACATTATGGAGGAACTGCTGTCTGTTCAGGCTGATGCAGGCTCAAAGGCTGGAGTCCTAGGCATCTTTCCAGTTAGAGAACGGACTTCGTCCTCCTTCCTGTCCCAGGCCAACATGGTCCCCACCTCAGATGCACATGCCTGCCTGCCTGCCTGCACATCCACGGGCACACAGTTGTCCACACAGACTCCTACTGCAGAGCTGAGGCCCGGGAAGGGCTACTTAAGTGACATTCCACAGAATCTCAATGAATCAGAACCTAGCTCCTCAAGCCTGTTCCTTACCAGCTAGACCTGAAAATAAAGAACTTGGTAAGGACTGGAACAGACCCCATGGGAAGAGCTGATACTAAGAATTCTAGAGTTCTAGACGACGTCTTTGGGTCGCTTCATTATACTTGTCCTCAAATTCTCTCAAAGGAGCTTGGGAGTATCTAACTGAGTCCGGGACCTCAAATCCCAGGATGATGGGGCTGGCCCATCCATGGGCTGTGGGGCGGCTCTGGCCTGGGGTTCACACCCAGCTCTGGGAGCCCTTAAAGGGGCAGGTGGAAAACCCCTCAGGCTTCCACAACCCTGGGCTGCACAAACCTATTTTATTGCTAAAAATTTTTTCTTAAAACAACTTAAGGCCTACTTCTAGAAGAATACTCTTAATTATAAAACTGTTCAATTTCTGGTTTTCAGACTAAAAGCTGTGTCCATGAGAAACATCTGAAGCCCTCGGCCTGCCCCACCATGAGACGGACACTCTGCCGGGGGCACTCTGGGGACACAGGTACTCACCCCCTCAGACTTCTTGTCGGGGAAGACACACGTGGAGCCTCCGGCTGTGAAGTTGCAGTACACCTTGAAGGAATCCCTGGAGCACCCTTGGTTGGGATCCACCCAGTATTCACCTGGACGGTGAGGCAGGGAGGGAGGCAGACTCATGAGAATTGTTCCCCGGACGGCTCTAGAAGCCGCTGCGACATTCCAGGCCAGCAGTTAAAACACACGGCCATGGCCATAATGGCCCTAACGTGGGGCCTTCCTGGGATTTGCTTTATTGCATTTGGCTTTTCCGGCTGGGCCCATAAAGAGATGTGGACAGACTCATCCACCAGGTGGGTGTGAAGCACCCTGGGAACACGTTCTAGAGACATGTGTTCATTGTCAGACAGGGTGGGGCCCGGCCCACTCTCTGGGTGGACAGAAATACAGAGAACGCTCCGGAATGAACTTAGAAGTTCACGTGGGTAGAACCTGAGTCTACTGGAACTACAGACTCCCTCAAACATTGCAGGACAAACAGACACTTCCCCAAGAGAAGACAAGCTGATGAGATGCATCTGTGAAGCGGTTGGGCTTTAGGAGAGCAACCAGGAGAATGGTTTGTGATTTGGTGGTGAGCGGAGTTTAGAGCCTGCCTGTCCATGCATGATGTTGATACGGCCCTGGCTCAGGGTTTACTATGTGCCGGCCAAAGTATGTCAGGGGCTGTCTGCTGTCACTGTCCCCTCACAGGGAGCTTTCACTCCATTGGACAGATCGGAACACAAGGCTAGGGGAAAGGAGGCTACCTTCCCGTAATGGCTAAGATGAGACCTGGACCCAGCCTGCCTGACCCTTCAGCCTTGGCCTCTTTTCCCTGCCTTCAGGGACCGCATCGCCTCACCCCTGCCATGCCCCTGTGCCTGCCTGGCCATTGGTCTGCCTCCCCCTCCTCCTACCTGCCTGTCCCTCCCCCTGCCCCTGCCTGGCCCTGTGCTTGCCCGTCAAGGCCTCACCATCGGGGAAGTCGGGATGGCAGAGCTGCAGGTCCTTGCAGGTGCGGGCGGGGTTCTGCTGCGTGCCCAGAGGCCGCTTCATCTGCTCGATCTCCAGCTTCAGAGAGTTGAGCGAGCCGAAGATCTCCTCCATGCCGTCCGCGTAGTCCGTGTAGCTCTCGCCGTTGCCGTCCTCCAGCAGCTGGCTGGCGTCGATGTTCCGCCGCGTCCTGGATGCCTGGATCGGCAAGGGCTGGATGACCTCGCCCGGGGGACCCTGGGTGCAGGACAGGAGCAGTGGGTGGGAGGGAAAGGATGGGTCCTCAGGGGCTCGGAGGCCACCCGGGCACCTGGCTGCACAGACATCTGTCCACACAGCACAGCTTCTTTTCTTGTCCTTGTCTCTGGAACATGCCACACCCTCCCCTCTGCCAGCTCCTGCCTACTTTGGCCACCTCTCTCTAAGTCATGTCCTGGGAGTGTGAGGCCCAGACTCTCCTGCCTTTGTGGCCTCACACCCTGTCTGCCATTCTGTCCTCGTCTGGACCCACTCTTGCCCTGCAGCCTGCCGGGGCCTGACACAGAGGGGCCGAGTGAGTGCCTGCTGAAGGAGGACCCCACTTCCAGGTGGCCCAGTGGGCACAGACCGCACGGCCATGGAGGCTGTCTGTCCCTGGTGCTCTCACCACTCCCGGGATCACCTTGAGCTGCATCCTGTGCTTAGGGGCCTGATCTGGTGCATCCCCACATGCCTGCACACAGACACATGCACATGTGCACACATTTCATATACAGGCATGTACACACACACACACACACGTGTGCACACTCTGCCCCTGGCCCATGGTACACACACACACATGTGCACACTCTCTGTCCCCATGGTTCTTCCAGGGCAAATTGGCCTGTGAGTCCCCATGCACAGGCCTGTGTGACTCCTTTTCCCTGCTGCCCCCAGGGACAGCCTCCTGCACACAGCTCAGGCTCCATCAAGTCTCAGGAGGGACCCCACAGACAAATATGTCCTGCAGTTCCTGCAGAGCTTGCCGTACCCCACCCAGCCTCCCTCTCTTCAAGGGATACCTACCGGTGGGCCAGGAGGTCCTGGATGGCCTGCCTCACCCTTGGGGCCAGTTGGACCCTGGGGAAAGAGAAGAGAACTAGCATGTGGTCACAAAGGCTAAAGGGACTTTGATTCCACCCTCAGGTCTGGAGTGGTCCCCAGAATCCTGTGTGTCAGAGGCAGTCCACACAGAGGGAGGAGGGATGGGGTGGCAGAGAACCCTTCAGTCTCCTGGATACCCTGAGAGGGGACCTCAGGGGCCAGAGTCCTTCCTAAGGTAGGGGCAAGCAGGCCAATGCATCCATCTGAGATGTGCTGGGCAGCTTAGAAGGATGGGAGGAACCAGATCGCAGGACTGCCCTCCCCTGCCACCAGAGCCTGGGCAGCACAGCACTTACCGAGGAGCCCTTAGCACCTTTTGGACCCGGAGGACCCTGTAGGAGCAGAAGACTGAGGGTCAGGGAGTGGGCCCGCATCTCTGGGGCCCACCATAACCCTCCTACCCAGCCTAGGCTAGCTACACCTGGGTGCCTGCGCCCCCCTACCCTGGGAGTCTGTCTGCATTGGGCTGACTGAGACAGGAGGAAGGCCAAGGCTAGGCTGATGCTCACCCCATGGGGGGTGGGGAGACATAGGGCTGCCCTTCCTAAGGCAGGCCAGCCCACCACCTTTCCTAACTGGGAAGTCACAGCTCAGGCAGCCACTCAGGGACAGGACAAAGAACTCGTCCTGGTCTCACAGGGGAGGACAATGTGTGTCTGCACATGACCACAGGGGTCCTAGGGGCAGCCGGGCCCCCACGGGCCACAAGTTCCTAAGGCCCAGCCTGTACAGACTGGGCGGGGCAAGTAGACTCAGGGCCGCCTGGATATCAGAGGAGCAGACCCCAGCTGCTCAAGTCTGGGCCAGGTCAGTCTGCTCCTGTGGACCAGGAGGCCTGGAGAGCCAGATGCTGCCCCACCTTCCCTCCAATGCCCACAGACCAGTGTCCTCATTCCTGGAAGTGCCCAGAGATAGAGGGTCCTCCCCCCACCAGAGACCAGAGTCCAGTGACCCCACACCCTTGCTCCTGTCACTTGAAACCTCAGCATGGAGTTAATGGGCAAACCTACTCCGGGCTCCCTGTCTCGAGTGACTGTCCTGTAATTACCCAGTCCCACCCCGAGACCCAGATACTGCTCACCCCTGAGCCTGACCTTCCAGAAATGACCTGAGCAATACCACACCCCTCCCAGATACTCACCGGCAAGCCAGGGGGCCCAGGGGGCCCGATTGGGCCAGAAGGCCCAGTGATACCCTGAAAAGAAGCAGAGAATACAGGTCATCACCCTCAGATGGCGAGGAGCTGTGCACAGGCTCACCACTGCGTCCCCTCTCCATCTTGTCCCTATGGCAGCCTCTCGGCTCCATCTGGATCTGGGTCTGAGCTGTTCTACAGCGCTGGGGCCAGAGTGCTGTCCAGGGAGCAGAGTGCAGCCCAGGTTGGCCTGAGCATCCTCCCGAGGTTGACAGCCCCCAGCCCCTCATCCAGGCTAGAACTCTGCAGGGTCACCGGGAGGTGACTGTGGGTTGAGACTTCCCTTTGCATACTGTATTTGAATTACAGAACCAATCCCTCAGTGCCTGGGCCCTGGCTCAGTCCCCTTAGTCTGTGTTCTGGAGTTGTTCTCCCCACTAACACAAGCCTGGGTGAGCAGTGAGAGTCCTGGAGTCTTTCCTTCCCGTCTGTGCTGCCCAACCTCTGAACATGCTTTTCACTTTTCAGAGTGCACTGTTGCTGCTCAGAACCCCAACCACCCGACCGGCGGGGACCCTCAGAGCTCAGGCAGGGCTGGGGTGCAGGATGGCTTCTGCCTGCCTGACCAGTGCTGCCTCTGTAGCCGAAGGGCACCAAGGGCCCTGAGCTCGGAGGCCCACACTCCACAAGGACTGTCGCCAGGACTGAAGCCACCAGCAAGAGTGGCAGAAGGCTGGCAGCCAGATGTCACCTGGGGAGGGCACACTTTCCTCCCATGTCCTTGGGCAGGGGCTCCGGCTTCAGGTCACTCAGAATCCCACAGACTGTCAAGTCTGTATCATCTGCCCACAGCAGCAGGGCTGAGGGTGACTGAGTGAGGAGGGTGGACACAGAGAATTCCCCTCCCTACGGCTGTGGGGATCCCAACTTCCTGACACTCAGGTGGTGGGCCACCATACCAGGGGTAGCACTCCTCTGAGGGTGATGCTGTGGTGGGGACACTGGCCAGTGGGATATCATTGATGGCCCAGGAGGATGATGGCCAATAGCAGAGTTTCCAAAAAGTTCCATCCTCCAACACCAGCCTGCAACCACTGTGGGGCCCAAGGCGGGGGGGCGGTTCTACTTTATTCCCAGCCCCGGGGACTCTGCGTGCTCCTGCTCTGTCCCCTGCATCCTGACGTCCTCCTGGCTGGGTGGATGTGGCTCAGCTTACGAGGCCATGTGTGCCTTGCACACCTTCTGGGGATGTGGCGATTCCCACACTAGATGAGGTCACGTGGCCATCCGGGGAGAAGGGTGAGACACAGTGTGTCACCTCATCCCCTCTCTTGCCTCCAGGTTACATGCCACCTTTCCCAGGCCACGTCCCCATGGCTACTAGTTGCAGGTCAGGGTGAAACTCTCTGGCTAGGGTTTCACTGGCTGTGGTTGCTGAGGCTGCAAATTCCAAACAGCTACAGCAGCTTCCAGAAAAGTCGAGAGTCAGCTGTGTGGATGTGGAGGGAGGTAGGAGGAAGGGGACGAATAGTGAGTCACTGCCGCCTAACACCACAGAGCACCACTGACAGTCACTGTGACTTCCTGGCAATTGGTAAGTTGGAAGGCTCTTTCTTACTCAGACGGGGGAGACAAGTGCAGTGATCTGACTTCTGTCTCTTCAGCTGAGGGGCCACCACTGCAGCGAGGAGGGAGTACCTGCCTGCTGGTCAGGGCAGCTCCTGGGTGCCCTGGGCGAGCCCAGCCCCGTACCTGTCCCTGTATGCAAAGTAGGTAGGGTGTCTCGATTTGCCAGACATGAGGATTCCCTTCCAGGCTCTAACCTGCCTCAGGTCCTCTGGGCACTAGAGAACCCCTCCGGGGTTCTAGTGGGACCCTGTGGGGTTCTAAGATGCTTCTTGCCAGCCCGTGGGCCAGAGCACCATCTCACACACCTGTTCTCCTTTAGGGCCAGCTGAGCCCTGGGGGCCTGGGAGGCCACGGTCACCCTTCTCACCCTGTTCACCCGGTGGTCCGATGAGCCCGATGAGGCCGGGATGACCCTGTTGGAAAGCAAAGACATGAAGGGGCGTTCACCCACACCTGACCATGGTCGGCTGGTGGGCACGGGGGGCGGCACAGCCATGCCATGGAAGCTGCAGAGCCACTGGTGAGCAGCTCCTGGAGGGGCGGGGAGGAAACTCAACAGACAGGTCAGGGAACAGACTATGGCAAGAGGCATGCCTGAAGCAGACAGGCGCACCGGGGGTGGCAGGCTCTTCTGGATGGTAATTTTTATGTTTGTCTTTCTACTTACACGCTCTTTCCAATTTGTCTGGTAAATATGTACCCCTGTTCTTATAAAGAACTAAAAATTTGTGGACTGACACAGAAAGCAGGCCACAGAGAGTCAGGGACCATAATCATTTAAAAAGAGAACTCGGTGGCATACGCTCATCGTGTCCGTTTATATTTTTCTCTGTTTCTATGAACCCCCAGAAGGTTCTGGAAGGGTTCCCCCAGCTTTCATTGCTTTGGGGCTTGGTGGTGAGTGACAGCAGGCATCAGAGTGGAGAAGAGTGTCCTTTGTACCTTCTTTATGTACAACCGTTAGGCTTGTGAGACGTCATGTGCGTCAATAACAATGTAAGCTGTGAAAATCAGCACCGATCACAGAGTGAAAGAGGCTTCCCCTGCTGCTAGGCCCGAGGCCACCATGCCCAGGGCCAGCAGCTGCTCCTATGGTTGGGACCTCAGCACCCAAAAAAAGGGTTCTCTGTCAGTTCTTGGGGGCCGTGGGGATCCCCCAAAGTTCCCAGGGCCTCCCTGAAGGCAGGGACGGAGCCTCAAAGCCGTGTGCAGATTCCCTCCTGTTTACTGCTTCCCAGGCTCCACCTGCACCTCCCGGCGACCCTCGGCAATTCAGGGAGCAGATCGAGGGCTCACTGAGTCGGAACCTGAGGGTACTGGAAGGGGCCCCTGAGGTCCCTTTACCTTTTCACCTTTGGGACCAGAGTCTCCTTTGAGGCCAGGGAGTCCAGGGGGACCCTGTGGGAGGAAGAAGAGGGGTCAGAGTCCTAATCCCAAAAGTTTCATGTGGCAAACCCACCCTCACTGCCCTGGGGAATTCACTTACCATGGGGCCAGGGGGACCGTCCGGGCCAGGGGACCCGGGGAGACCTTGTTCACCCTGAAAGACAGAGACCCTTGTGTGAGTGCCTAGGCCCACACCCCTCCCCTGAGCAGCCCCTGCACCCCTCCCAGTCCTGTGCAGACCACTCACCACAGGGCCTGGGATCCCTCGCAAGCCATCCGGCCCAGGCTTGCCAGGGGCCCCCTGGGGGCCGATGGGGCCAGTCTTCCCAGGAGGGCCTTCCAAGCCGGCTTCTCCCTGCAGGGCATCAAGAAGAGTGAGATCTAGGGCTCAGGACCACTTCTTGGAAACCCTGTGCCTTTGGGGAAACCCCAGGGGTGCCCAGATTTCCGGGCACCACCTCAACACTCCACACTCCTATGGAAGCTGCCCTGGCCAACACCCCATCACACTAACTTTCTCAGCCAATAGTCCACCCAGTCTCCATTGACCATGTCAACCACCACGACAGTGGGCACAGCTACCATGTCCCCAGCAGCCTCGGAGCCTGGAGACCCCCACCACTATGTTATTTAATGAAAGACATCCCCAGAAAAGAGGTCATGGTGCCACCCTGGGCCTGCCAGTCACCTCACTGGAAGGATGGGCTCCTGCACACTCTGGGGGCCAGGCCCTGTACTAACTGTGTGGGCAGTGGCACCCCATCTTTCCCTTGGCCTCCCATTTCAGGGTGGACAATCACAGCATGGCTGGCTCTCTGGCACAGTGGGACTCAGCACCAGGCTCCTGACTCCTGCAGCCACAAGTCTCCCCTCCTTCAGCACCCCCCACCCCACCTCAGGCTGACCAAAGGATGGACTGTGGTGCCGGATCAGACCCCAGTGCCTGGGCCACCACCTGCTGCCTCCTCTAGAAAGAACTGGCTCTCTTGCATAGGGTGGCCAGGAGCCAGGGCCCCGAGACCACACTCAACCTCTGGCCTCCTCTGGCCACACATCGCCCACTTCCCACCCACTGCCCTCTCTGGAAGGCCTGTGCACAGGCATGGCCTGGCTGAAATACGTTACCTTGGCTCCTTTTTCTCCCTGTCTGCCTTCAGGGCCTGCGGGGCCCGGTGGACCCTGAAACAAGTGAGAGAACAGTGGGTGAATGTGTGTGATGCAGTAACCGGACTGCTGAGCTCAGTGCTGGACACGGATAGGCCTGGCCCTAGGGAGGGATGCGGGATATGGTCTGCCCTGGGGCCACCATGCAGCTCAGATGCAGGCCCTTAGCATGAGTCCCCAAGGACCTAGTCCCAGAGAAAAGCTCCTCGGGGCATCTGTGGAGGCATCTGGCACCTTAAGTGCTGAGTGGCCCCTGGTCTAGGGAGCATCAGGAAGCACCAGCAAAGGACCTTATTCACAGTGCAGAGAATGCCTTTTTGCTTGTTCTGACTTTTAGGCAAAATCTGAGCGGGGGGGGGGGGGGGGAGGAGGGGGAAGAGAAGACGTTTTTAGCTTTGTGGATGTTTTTCTCCCAAGATGGGTAGTATTGACAGTGGCAGCACTTGCCCAATCCTAAAAGGCACAGACACTTCAACATAGCCAGTGGGTCTGCAGCCTGGTGACATAGCAGGAAGCCAAGCGGAGAACACTCTCCACACACAGCACCTTCCTCACCACACCACTCAGAGCACTCTTGGACTCAGCAAAAGATGAAGAGGGAGGCTGGACCAGGGAGCCACATCACAAGGGCACTGAGAGCAGGGTGCACGTTCTGAAGTATTTACCCTTTTTCCTGGAGGCCCCGACGGGCCTGGCTCACCAGTAGGGCCCGGCGATCCCTGGTATCAGAGAAAAAACACACAGAGCATTAGGAACCAAGGCCTGCTAGACAACATCACGGAGACCACACAGTGTTGCAACCTTGTCTGTCCTGAGTGGGCAAGGTGCTGCCTCCCCATCTTCGGGAGCTGACACAGGGGCCCCGGAGAGGCCTGCCTGGGACTGCTCTGCTGCAGCCTCCACACTCAGCACGGGGACCCCACCTCGCGTCCACAGATTTGTGGCATATTGGAGAATGGGCTTACCCTGTTGAGTGTGGGCCCTCAGCATTCTCTCACACAAAAGTGGGGATACCTACTGGTGGCACAGGCCAGACATGGTGAAACAGGGACATCTCCAGGGAAATCTGGCCCCAGAGCTGTGCCCCAATCCTGTCTTTGTATAGCCGACAGTTGCAAATTGGTAGCACCGGCCTTCTCCCCGTGGGTCTATAATTCTCAGCAGTAGTTTGCCCTGCTTGATGCAGGATGGGGCGAGGGAGACCTGTGAGGCTTCGGATAGTCCCCTCCAAGGCACCTCCTTCCCGGGGTCCTTTGGAGCTGATCTATCCCTGAGAGACGGCATTGGTTTGAGGAAGTGCTTGAAACACTCTGCAACGACTAAAACACTCTGCAGCATCTAATGAGAGCTCACCGGGGGCTCAGGCAGGAAGGGCCCTGTGCGGAGGGTGCTCGGCCCCACTAGGATTGGGGTTAGGGTACACACAACTTCTGTCACTTGTGCCGAGCATGTGGGGGTCATGGAAGCCCTGGAGCTGTGTGCAAAATTGCTCCCAAGATTGAACACCGAATTTCCTCTTCTGGAAATTGGGCCCATAGCGTTCACTAGACCTTCAAATGGAGTCCACGAGTCCCTGCCATGGTCAAGAACCACGTAAGGGGGCAGGTTTGCATTTGTCTCAGAAATGAACCACGTAACTTGCAAAGTGCTAAGAACACACAGATATCCTTCACCAAGAAGCCATGGCAGGCTGTGGACTCACCGTTTGTCCGGGTTCACCATCGTCTCCTTTGTCACCGGGGGGACCATCTTGACCCTGTGGGGACAATGCCAAGTTCCTGGCTGACTGTTGGACTGCACCCCGAGTTCACCCACTGGTGCCCAGTGCATCCTCAGTCACTTCTCCCAAGTCAAAATCCACCCTGGTGCCAGAACACAGAGTGCCCAGGCGGGAGGTGCGCTTCTCCACCCAGTCGTCAGAAGGTGGACGTCCCAGGAAAGCGTGCACCCCAAACAGAACTCATTGAAAGGAAACCACCGAAAAGAAAGAGGGAAATGGGGCTGCCAGAGGCCGGCAACCGCAGTGGGGACAGAGCAGCCTTGCCCTTCTCCACACCTACCGCGGGGCCGGGCTCTCCAGGGGGTCCAGGATCTCCAGGAAAACCCACTGGCCCCTAAAAAGGAGAAAGAGAGAGGCTGTCAGCAGCCCACCCGAGACCCTGGTGCTAACTCCCGTCAGTGCCACCAGGCGACCACTGCCACCACCTAGCTCCTAGAGCAGCCCCACGGCACTGACACCTCAGCAGACTTTTATGACCCAAAAGCCCTTTCACTGCAGCATCCTGAGGAGCCAACAGCCTGGCCAGTGGTGGCAGGGCCAACTGGTCTCTTGCTTTCCACAGACATGCCAGAGGCAGGCGTCTTGCCCACCCATCCACTCATGGGAGATCCAGGCAGAGACTAGAACCTGGCCTTCAGACTTCTAGAATTTGCCTCTCCAAAGCCACTCCTGATGCAAATCAAGGCAGGCCAGAGGCGAGGCGTGCCCCAAGCCCATCTGTCCTGCAGTGTGCATCAGGCTGGGTACCTCCTCCACCCCGTAGCTACTCTCTCCCATCTCCAATATTTCCCCCATCACTGGTGTGAAAACCTCCAGACTTTGGAAAAACTACCCTGAGACAAGCAGTGGTGCTGGCACTACTCCCTGAGCCAAAGCACGGCCTGCTGGTGAATCAGATGATCTGGGTGCAGGGGCCCAGCCCCGCTCCACAGGCCCCCAGCATCACAGAAGTACTCACGGGACTGCCTTTGGGACCGTCGTCTCCGGGAGGGCCTTTGGGTCCAGGGGGTCCGGCAGCACCAGAGGGGCCTGACTCGCCCTTCTCTCCCCTTTCTCCTTTGGGTCCCTGGAGGGGCAGAGCCAGGGTCCAGTCTCAGGGACATGGCAGGTGTTGGCCTGTGGGGTGCCTCCTGGTTCTCAGCACACACAGACTCCAAGCATCTGCTCCTCTAGCCCTCTGCAGCCCCTCTGAGTGCTGGCCCCCCTGTGTGCCACACGGCCAGCTGAGGAGCCCTGGCTTCCAGGGCACTCTAAGGCCAAGACTCAGTTCTGTGAGGGGACTGACTCCGTAATCAGACAGCAGACAGTGAGGATTGCAAGGACCAGGGTTCTCAGATGGAGGCAGCAGCTAAAAACTCAGGAGGCCTTGGCCACTCCCTACCCTCAGCTGTCAACAGGGCCCGAAAGCCACCTGCAAGCTGGCCTCACAGCAAATAATTCCCCGGCTTTTGAAGGCCTGGCATGGCAGGGTGACAACAGTTGCCTGACATTTATGGTAGCCTGGGAAAGGGGCTGGGTCATCACAGACACTGCCAGCCACTGCCACAGTGGCAGTGGTGATGATGGTCACCATCGTACATACACACACACACACACACACATGTGCTCACACTCCCCTTCTTTCCAGTGATTCTGTAAGGTGGGCACAAGAGGGCTTATGATTCCCATTTTATGGATGGGAAAACTGAGATAGGGCCAGAGCTTCCAATCCAGCACCCTGTCCACACAGCCACTTGGGCACATCCCGCTCCAATGCCCACTCACTCACCGGGGGGCCTCCTTCTCCCGGAAGGCCAGGCTCGCCAGCTTCACCAGGCTCACCCTGAGGAGAAAATGTGGCAGTTATGGCAGTGACAGGGACAGCTGCTCCAGCCTCAAGCATCTGCTATTGGGTGGCAGGAACCCCTGGGTCAGTTGGATAGCACTCAGTCCCCACACAGCTCCCAGGATTGGAAAGGAGGCACGTGAGGATGCGGTGGGCATGTGATGGACGCAGGGAGGGGCGTCTATACCACAGGGGACTCTCAGGGCCTTGTAGGATGCGTATGAGAAACTACAAGTGGGGGGGGGGTTGGCAGGTGAGTCTGTGTTCCTGGGGGCACAGCCAGGACAGAAGCAGGGAGAAAGCTTCTTCCACTCCTCAGGGCCATGGCCACTGGGGAGGACCTGGGAATGTGGAGCGGGCATGGACAGCCAAGGCATGGTGAGAGAAAGATGCTGCCGTCCTCTGTGGGCACAGCAGGGTGTATTTCTCTTTAATTTCTGTATCATAACAAATGAGCAGTGAGGGAAGTTTCTCGTCATTTCATGGCCTGATGTCAGAAAGAAAACTCTGGAAACAGTACACAGGGAACTCCAGAGCACAAGTGCTGTTCCTGCCTTTCCTCCTGTCCAGTTTGCTTTACAGTCAGGCCAACTCAGCAGCACTGGCATGGAGGCCCACCCACTGCATGTGCACATAGACACACATGCACACACAGACATGCACCCACATGTGCACACACCTTCAGACACACATGCACTCTGCACACACAGACACACGCACACAGGGGCACACACAGGTCCTGCACACTCTGAGTCATCTTGAGGACCCAAGTCCTAAAATCCATCAGCAGAGAGAAGAGTCCCCCAGGCGATGGGAAAAGAATTGAGCTGAAATGAGAATGGCAAACAGAAATGCCGGGACTTCAAGGAACAGATGATAATTCCCCTCAGAGCTAAATCTTGGGAAATGTGGCGGGGCCTTACTAGTCAGGGACATCATTTGGAAATTCTGCAAAAGGCCACCACCAGTGAGCATATCAGAGTTTCAAGTTCCATTCTATGAATCTTCTTCTAAATGTCAAAATGTGTCCGACGGGCATGACTCAGCAGCGCCTTTGCAAACTCTTGCACATACACACATGGGTATGTGCACATGGACACACCCCGGATTCTCACACAGCACAGATCTGCTGTGACGAGGGGCGCGAGGCCTCACCTTCTCCCCCACGGCGCCAGGATTCCCTATTCCTCCGGGAGGACCTTGGGGCCCATCGGCACCTGGAGCTCCGGAGGGTCCTCGGGGGCCAGGGGGACCTGGAGGGCCCTAGGGAAAGGGAGAGGACACTGAGCCTGGAGAAAAGGAAGACTTTCCCCCACGTCAGCCAGCTGCCATGGCCCGGTCTTGGTGTCCAGACTCACTTACCATCTGGCCCACGTCTCCCGTCTCACCCTTTTCTCCTGGAGGTCCTGGCAGGCCCTGTGGGCAGGAAACACAGTTAAGCACTGTTCGCACACACGCATGCTCTCACCACCTCCACCACGTGACGGCACCGAGCCCCGACAGCCCTGGAACACGCTATGTGCGTGCAGCTCCTGACGAGAACATCCCAAGACTCCAAGTTTCAGACTCAGCCCAGGGAAATAATTAGAGAATGCAAAGATTTATGGCAAAGGTGCTTATGGCAGGGTCCCATAAAGCCATAAAACCTAATGAGCCAACAGCAGGGAAATGCTGGGATGAATTATGTCACCACCAGATGCTGGGTTACTATGCAGAGACTAAAAATCACGTTTCCCAAATAAATAAAAGGCCATTTGTTCAGAGAATATTCCATGACATTCAACACACCTCAAAATGAAAAGTGAGGATGGCGGCCATACAAACTTCCTGCATAACATGTGACAGGACTCAGATTTGCAAAGCCCAGGGAAAATGACACGTGTGCCTCTGACTGCGTGAATGCACGCCTTCCAAGGGGATGGCAGTGAAAGGTGCCCAGATTTTTAGTTCATTTCTAGGCACTATTTACAAGTCATTTTGTTTCCTTGTAAATTATCGGTTTCTACATGAACATGGGAATAAATGTGATTGTTTAAATAAGTGCAGTGAATTTGGGATGCCTAGAATTCTGGGAATTTGCCCCACTTCTGATTAGATGGGGAGGCCCCTGCAGCCTCACATGCTTCACACCCTTGCAAAGTCAGGGGGCTGGGGCACAGTGACAACGGAGGGGGCATCTGAAGTTGACCAGCTTAGTGAAAACTCGCACTCACCTGCAGCCCCACTGGCCCAGGGGGGCCAGGAAAACCTCTGGGACCTTCATCACCCTTCTGCCCAAAAAGGCCCTGCTGGCCACGAGGCCCTGGCTCACCGTCTGCGCCCTGCAGGGAGACCAAACTGTCAGTAAGGACCAGTCGCAGTAACGCAGTGGTGAGGGCTGTGAGTCTAGTTGAAGGTCACTGACCACAGATACTCACGGAGGGGCCTGGCTGTCCGATGGGGCCCTGAGGACCCGTCGGCCCGGGAGGACCCTGTGGGGAACAAGGCAGAAACACAGGTCTCTTTCTGCATCTCAGATGAGGCTGAGGAAGGCGGTGGACGAAGTCCAATGCTGATGCATCTAAGGTCGTGGGTTTAGTCCCCAAATGTGTCATCCATCAGAGGGAACGTCAACACCAATGTGTGAGCTGTGCTGCAGGCTCTGGGAATTTGGCCAGGTTCTTGGTTCAACCCCAAGCACATCATTATGGCAGCAGAGGCAGCGGCCCCTACGTCTCCCTAGAGGTCACCATGTATCTCCTCAGGTCTACCCCTCCCCCAGGACACCGGCACATGAGGCCCCATCCCACAGGGACACAGGAGTGCTCTGCTCACCCCAAAGCCCCAAGCCCCACACTTGGAGAGCTGCTTCCCCGTGCTGCCCTGAAAAATTGGCAGCTCAGAGAGAGTGGGAGAGAGGGAAGGAAGGAAGGAAGGCGCAGAAGCCCGACCCTGGACGGAAGGACACTGCCCGGGGCAGGCTCCCGGGAGCCTGGATCTTTCCTGCCTGGGAACCTAGCTGCTGAGTGGGATGTCCAATTGCGAGGAAGTAAGGAGACATTTCCCACCAGCGGGAAGAAGCTGGCGGCACTGTGCCGGGGCTCTTACAAAAACACAGTAGTATTTCCAAACAGGTGACGAAACAGAAATGGGGAAAATGAACAGGCATTTGGTTAATGGCACTGCCCCTGCAGAATGTTCTGGCTTCCCCAGCCTCAGAGGGCCATGAGTGGGTTTTCAGAACCAAAAATCTCACGGGCAGAAACACTCAACTGGCTTTTATTTATAAAACCTGTGAATGGTGCCTGTTCATTTTAACACTGAGCAACTCACTCACAGGTGCACACACACACGGGACGTCACCCAAATGCACATACGTGGGACTCCACTAGTGTGTCCCAGCCACGTCAGCAGGCACCACGCGGCACCCTGTGCACACGGCTGAGTGGCACCACCAGCCTGGGAGCTGTCCACACCACCACGCCCCCTCTTACCTGCTCGCCTTTGTCCCCCTTGCTTCCTTTCTGGCCCGGCTCCCCAATCTCTCCCTGGAGGAAGACATGGAAGACCCGTCAGACAGGCCAGTGCTGTTCAGACTGTAAGTAGTTTCTCTGGGAGGACATTCTCCTCCCAGGAAGCCCTGTCACTTTCCGCAGGAGGAAGGCTTCTGTATCCTAATTTGATCGCCTTTTCAGGACAGGGCTAAAAGGGACAAGGTCTTGACCGGACCTGATACTATACAGAATGTCTGCTGGCTTGAAAATGTGGGGAAGCCATACGGAAATCATTTAACTTTTCTCATTGCACTGTTAACCTGCCACCATGATAGCAGACAACGCTGTCACGGCGTCTCCACGGAAGTTATTAACACCTGCTCCAGTGTTTCTGTTGGGGCAGGGCTGTTCTCCACCTTGAGATGTAAGGCATTGTCCATGCAGAGGTGACAAAGTTGAGTGACAAAGAGATGTCACCCGAGAGCTATCACAAATGATAGTTAAACTGAAGAACTGCATTTCACTGTCTTCATCAAATGAAATATAAAATACGAGGTCCATGATAATGGCGTTAGAATTATAAAGCACATTCTTAATGAAAGGGAGCCTTGATAATTCAAGTGAAGACATTTAAAAATAGATACTGAGTAAAACCTCATTAAATGGGGCTCCAAGGTTGAGACTGTGAAATGATTTGGTGGGGGAAGGGAGTATTTCTCTTTGCTCTGGCTTCTAGTAACAAATGTTTTAGTCAACCTCAAAAGGGCAAGAGAGGAAAGTGGTTTCTGAGCCCGCTCAGGCACACCAGAGGGCTCACTTGCTACCATTCATCTGTGTGCTGCTCCTGCACCATCCACTAATGCCAGGACTGCAGGGTGGGTGCGGATCAGGCTGCCGGCTGAGCCCCTGGGCCCATGGGCATCGTGCAGTGATGGCCTCCCTCTGGCCTTCCCACCTGGCCAGGCTTGACCGTCATAACTCTGGGTTCTCCTTACCTTATCTCCATCTTCTCCAGGGGGACCCACAGGGCCAGCTGGGCCTGGGAGCCCCACAGGACCTTGGAGACCATCTCGGCCAGCAGGGCCTTGTGGGCCCTTCTCACCCTAGAGAGGATAGACAATCCCTGGTCAGATGTGGCTTTGGGTTGGGGACATCCCACCACTTGCTCATCACCCCAAAGAAGGCCCTGTGGAGAGAAGGTGGGAGCCACTGGGAAGTGCCTGTCACCACAGTCCTGAGGACCCCCAGCCAGGGCCAGAGAGCACGTCCTAAGCCCAGCCCCAGACCAGAACTGCTGGTGTCTCACTTCACTTAATCCACACTCATCCTATGAAGGGCTGCTCTTCTGCAGGTGGGAAACTGAGGCACAGTTAGTGAGGAGTAGAGCGGGATTCAAACCCAGCCAACCAAATTCCTGAGACTGTGTTGCATCGTCTAAGCCAGTGACCAAGAGAGCCTGAGCGCCGGCCTCCAGGGACTTTCTGATTCTGAATTCTCTGCAGACACCCTCTCTGCACATGTACACACACAGAGACACACACACGTGCACACATGCACAAGCAAGCACTCTGTTGTGCATGTGCACACACGGATACACGCATATACACACACCTGTACACACAGAGCACATGTGCACATCCACGTACACGCATGTACATGTGCCTATACACACAGACACATATCCACGTGCCTGTACACACAGACACACCCACACACATATACATGTGCCTGTACACGGATATACATGTGCCTAAACACACAGACACACACAGACACATATACATGTGCCTGCACACAAAGCACACATGCACATACAGAGACACACATACCTGTATGCACACAGAGCACACATGCCCACGGATACATGTAGGCACACACCCCATCTAGTCAGTATAACTTTATCACCCTAATGGCCCGGCAGTCTCCAGTGGTCCTTACTAAGTCCCTGCTTTGTGAGTTTCACCAGACATCACATCACTCTGTGAGCACCTGGATTTTCTCACCCCCACAGGAGTCCCTTCATCCGATAGACACACAGACAGAGGGGGTACAGACTGGGAGGGGATGGGAGTCCCTTCATCTGAAGACCCACAGACAGAGGGGGTGCACACTGGGAGAGGGATGATGTTTGGACCCCAACACAGATCTGGTCCTACATCACCATCCCATCGTGTTGCCCCCTGCCCTCCCACACAAGGCACTTTCTGCTCCACAAATCAGTGTCTATCCATCCACATTTCTTCAGCTTCACTGAAGCTACAAAGGCCACAGCTACGTGAGGCTTTTCTGGGCCCTTTCTCAGCATTACTGGTGAGGCTGGGAGCTCCTGGAGACACCCTGACCTCTCCGTGACGTATTCTCTCTGCAGCTGTTCTGGGAGAATAAGCTTCTCGCTGGGTAAGGCTCCTCCTGCCAGGTTTCTGCTTCAATATTTACTCTCTGGAGACAATGACCACTTGGCTTCCTGGTGACATCCTGTGTCCTCTACCCACCTGCATTGAAGGCCCCAGCTGTCCCAGTCCTGGGTGCCTCATAGGAGACACTGAGATGCCATCAGAGCTGCCAGAGACACACTGATGGATTCCCAGGGCTGCAGGTGTCCCCAGCATGGCTCCCATGGGGGCCGGGAACGTGGGCTGCTCTCTCCACCCAGGAGCCGCTGAGCGAAATGCACACAGCGATCCTGTCTTTGAGACAGATCAACCTGCTCGCAACAACTTCCCTGGACACAACTATGTGGACATATATAGAATCCTCCAGAACTCAGACTCATTGGGACTCTGAGTTGGGAGGAGAGGGGCTAAGCTGAATTGGTCTCCACAGCTGTCGGAGCTGGCCCAGGGGGACACTGTAGCACTGCGTGGCAGGACTCCACCGTGGGCCCAGAGAGCCACTCCTGGTGCTAAGCGGGTTTTGTCAGCCCTCTAGGAAGGGGCTAGAGGGACGTGCCTCAGCAGGACCACAGCGTGTTCACCTCCTTTGTGTAAACCGACATGCAGTGACCATAAGACACGCCCTTCCCTGCTCCTGAGGCTTCACAGAACCTGTGAGCTTCAGATCACTGAGAGGTTGGCTTGTTGTGGGCACAGGGGCCAAAGTCTGATCTCCCCACGGTCTATCTTCCATCCCATCACTGATGGACATCTGTTCTCCACACCTGCCCCGAGACCATCACAGGGGCCATTCCAAATGTCCATCTTTCTCATAAAAAGACTAACCATGGGTCTGGGCCAGCAGAGAGGAGCATTCTCATCCACACACAGCACTCAGAGGCTGGACTGAGACCAAGTCCACAGGGGACACTGGCTCTGGTCCCTCACTCTGTGCATATACTTGAAACCAATGTGCAAGTGTGGACAGCCTGAGCCCTGGCCAGTGTCTCACCTATGGTGCCTCCAGCTGGGCCCACTCACTGAAGCTGGCACAGGGACCCCACTCAGGACACCTTGGAATATACATGTCCCAGAAGATGATTATAAACATCCCTTATCCCTCAGGCTCCCCAGAAAACTATCCATGGGGATGTCACAGGGGGACGGGCAAGGCTGGGCATGAGAACAACTCCAAAGGGAGGGCTCCCCCAAACCCAAGGCTGTACTTACCGGAGCCCCTTTCTCTCCAGCTGGCCCTGGAGGTCCCTGGGGCCCAGGTCTCCCTGGAATTCCGATGGGTCCAGCAGCACCAGCTGGGCCTCTCTCCCCCGGAGAACCCTGGGATGGAGCGAAAAAGTGGTTTGTTTCAAAAGCTCACACACCGCCTGAACAAAACCCCAGAAGCACCACTTGCTCACTCTAGAGCCCACAGTGGCTCCCGGTGGCCCTCTGCGAGCACAGACTGGAGGTTCCATGCCTTCAGGGCCCCCTCAGCACTTTACCTCCCATATTCCATGCTCACATGGCCTGCTCTCCACGTCTGAGAGCAGGTCTTCTGCACCCCTCCTCCCTATCAGTGCCTGCAAACCACTCACCCACCCAGATGCAGGCATTGCCCTGGGGGGGAACACCTGGCCTGGTCTAGGGGGTCACACGGAGAGGCCATTGCTCCACAACAAGCCCAGCCCTCCACCTGTCCTTATCAGAGGATGAGAGTTAGTGGCCGTGCCACTTGGGGTGCAAGGGGAACCCCCATATGGCCCACAAGTCCTTAGAACCACAGGTAATTGTTGGGGATCATGGAATTTTTAGGTTGGCATCTTAAAGCTGGGGGGGCTCACCTAGTTTAAAGGACAGCCAAGAAGACTGGGCAGTCTGGTTCTAGAGGCACCCTCAGCATCCATGGAGACCCACGTCCATCCCACCCCACTGGCCCAGCCCAGACCCACTGAGGCCTGTGAGCTCCATCTTGCTCCTCCTGCACGGACTTCCATCCCCCACTTCCTCACACAACGCACCCCTGGGACCCGCCTCACCCAGCTGCCAGCTCGGGATGTGCTGCCTGCCCCTCCCAGAGGCCACCTTCCCCACCACGTCCTCCACACCAGCTGAGGTGGGGCCACACAGCTGTGCTCTCTCACTCCCAGGACTGCACTGTCTTGCCAGCCAAGTCAGCTTTGCGGAAGAGGATGGGACAAGAGGCTGTGACTCACCGCAGGGCCGGGTGGGCCGGGAGGGCCTTCACTGCCTTTCAGTCCGACAGCTCCCTGCAAAGCCAAAGTCATGTGGGTCAGAGATAAGCAAGGAGAGACCCCCCAGGGCTGCACACTGCCCAGCCTCATCCCCACCTTGGCCCCTCACTCACCACTGGACCAGGAAGCCCTCGATCCCCAGGGAAGCCGCGTAGTCCAGGAGGGCCATCTTTCCCGGGGATGCCAGCAGGGCCGGGGTCACCCTGGAAACAGAGCCAGAGATTGGTTTTGCTGGGAGCCAGTGCAGGACTTTCATGCCAAGATCCACCTGAGATTTGGGTTGAATTGGGGTCGTCTTCTGGCCACTTGGCAGTAAATGAATTTCGGAGCCTTGACTGGACTCGTTGGCAGTCCAGGCACTGAAGCTCGTGCTGGCTGGCTGTGTATGTATAGATCCCCAGGCCACCAGACTCAACCAGAGACCCTCCCTCTCCAGAGCCCTCACCCACAATGGGCCAGTGGCAGCTGAGGTGGCACCTACTGTTTCCAGCGATGTGGGGCTCTTCACTAGGCTAGGCCCACATAGAGGAATCCGTGGCCAGCACAGTGTTAAACGCTGCCCTAAACAGCCACATTACTCCAGGCACCTCCTTCAACCCGGAAAGCACGCTTTCTGACAACAGGCATCATGAGAGCCTTTGCCATCCCCGAGGCACATTAAGCTTTGATACCTTCCAGCCCTTTCTCTGGGGTCCGACATGGGAGCACAGGGGATTTTTTCAAACCAGCAGGTTTGGTGTGAGGAAGACTTGTGACCCCTGACCCCACCACGCACCTGCTGCTCTGGGTGCAGCTCCAATGCTGGTGCAAATTAAGAAACAATGCGCTAGCTTCAGGGTTTGGGAGCAAGTGGCACAGGGAGCATTTGTTTGAGGAATTACCCACTTACCAGAAAAGGGCATGAGAAAATACTGGAGTCCCCAAAATGATTCCTTAGGAAAAGCCCAGCTTTGATACGGAAGGTTCCAGAAACTCACCTTTGTCCCTTCTTTTCCAGCAAGGCCTGGAAGCCCCTGTTCCCCTGGGGGGCCAGGAGGCCCGGGGTGGCCACGTTCACCCATTGGGCCTGTTTCTCCCGTGGGACCCTGGGGGAAAATCAGCATCAGTCACAATACGTTTCAAGTGACTTGCAAGAGGGTGACCTCCTTTTTCTAAATCTCAGGACACAGGGGAGGTGAAGAGCGTCTTGCAGGCCCACCAAACCTGCACATTCCTCTAGTGAAAATCCAGAAGGAAAAGACCGAAGCAAGCTGCCCCTGCCCGCCTCCATGTCATGGCCCTGCAGGGCGCTCTTTCCTCTGCTCGGCACCGTCCAGGAGGCACAGCAAGCTGTGTTCCAGGGTGTGCAGTGAGGGGCGGCCCCATCAGCCACCGGAGGGGTTGCAGGGGGCAGGAGGTGCAGGGCCATGCTGGGCTGCAAGTCCGTGCGCCCTCAGTCCTGCAGTGGGTAATATCTTGTTTACCCCTTCATTAGGGTTGACGTTTCTAAGAAATAAGGTCTCTGCTTCCCTGTTATGTGGCACTGAGCCATCAACCTGGCCCTAAGCCAATCCTTTCATTGACCTGCTGGCGGTAAGAGCCGTAGGCCCAGGGCACAGATAAGATCTAGTGGCAGGAGGATTTGGCTGCCTTGGATGGACACCGACAGCAAGGACAAGTTGACATGGCTGGGGTCTGTCTTGGGGTGAAAGCTAAGCTCCTGAACCTGGCCCTGGGCCCAGAGCCTCAGGCAGCTTCCTTTATTCTGCCTTCTGGGGCCACGGGGAGTGTTCAGTGACTCACTCACAACTCCTCTCGGCCCACGTCTGCAAGAGGCAGACTTCACATTAACAAGTGTCACGGGACCCAGGGTCCTCTCTCAGCAGCACCCACGCCTCCTGGGTCATGGGGGCACTGACCTCCTCTACTGTACAGGTGGGTGACACCGATGCCCCATGGAAACCAGGGATGCAGCAACTCACCTGAGGGCCGACCACACCTGGGGGGCCAGGGGGGCCGGTCTTGCCTTGGAAACCCTGTCAAGAGAGAATCAATCACTGAGAGCGTGAAGGGGCCCATGCTGCCACCCCCACCTCCCCACACTGTCCCCAAATAGAGAATGTTCCAGACTCCTTTGTTTTGTACCAATTTCATAAAGGTAACGAAGCCAGACAAGCCAGTGTCACCGGCAGCCTTTCCACCGCCATTTTGTCCTGAAATTGTTCATCTTTCTATGTCACCAAGCGCTCGTTCTCCGAGTACACGCGGTGCCGTTTCTGGAGTCGGGAGCTACCTCTGGGCTGTTTCTCATTAGTGGCTTTGTGGGAACTTGCCTGCTTTTGTCATTAAAGCACGACAGGTGATTTCGCCAGCATGTTCCCCTGCACATATTTAAAACAGGCAAGAGCGAGGACTTGCCGCTTTCATAACCTGACAGCCTGGCTGTATTATTTTTAGCAGGATTCAGCGGGAGGATCTCACTTCTGCTCTGTGCACTCACGTGCTGTCACAGGCCTGCCTTGGTGTGGGGCACTTGCTATGCTGTCTACAGGAGGAGTAGAGAGAACCTTAAGGCAACATAAGAGGAATTTCTGGGACTGTCTACAGAGCATGGCAGGAGTCAGATGAGATGCCATCTGCAGGTGCCACCTGACACTTGCAGGGACATGAAGATGTTTGGCCTGGAGGCCTGAGAGGGAAGCTCTGGACTCTGGAGAAGGAAGTAGCTGGCCGCGAAGCCCTGGCTAGCAGCCCACCGCTTCACTGTCCTCATGGCAGAACAAAGGGTTTTCACATGTGTTGCCCCAGTGACAATTACACATGCGACCCAGTGGCACATTAGGCTTCTCTGCAATTTCTAGGAGGGCTCTTTCCTTGAGGCCTGGCCCAGTTGCGTACAGTGGACTGGAATGATCATCTCTCACGCAGTATTCTCCACAGCTTGCACTTATAGGTCGGAAACAAGGGCTGGGGGACAGGTTGGAGCACTCCCTGCTCAGTGGACCAGGGAGGAGTGACCAGAAAGCCTCGCTAATGTCCAAGTTAGCCACAGAAACAAGGAAGACCCCACCCCCCAGCCCACGATCATCTGTGAGGCTGAGGAGGGAATCTGTCCTCAGCCCTTCACTGAGAATGGGCTTTGGCTCATGTTCAAAGGAAGTGAAGGTCATTCATATTTTCATTTTCAAAAGAAAGAAAAACATCAGCCCCTTAGGGAAGATCCTTCTGGAGGAGACTCTGCGTCCCCAGTCTCAGGGAAGGGGCGTCCACCAGCATCACCACGGCACCCTGTATCTAGGAGGTGGGTGGACGCGGCAGAGGCAGCAGGAAGGTACATGTGTAACTTGCCAAGCAGAGCCCAGCAGCTGATTATCTCACCAGCCTCTTCTCAGAGTAAGTCAGAGGGGGAACCGCACATAATCTGCAAACCTCTACCTTGTCCCCTTGAAAGGCGTTAGAGAAAAATAGGCAAAGCTCAGAAGGAATGTTTTAATTTTTCTCTATAAACAAAAGAGCACAGTAATCTTCATTCACCAGCCGGCACGTGCCGCCCAGAACACCGATGAAGGTATAATTAAGAGAGGTTTTATCACAATGAACCCAAGAGAGACAAAGGGATTTTTAAAAAGTGGGTACCAAGAATATATTAAACATGCCATTGAAAGCCCACTGTAGGAAAGGGCCTGCTTTTGCTAGGAGAGTCCTTTATAAGCTTTTGACCACAGAGAAACTGGTGGCAGAGACAAAGGGGCCGCTCCAGCACCGGATGTGCCCCACTCTCCTTGGGGGACGTGCTTACATCTCTGCACTTCATCTTTAAATTGCATGAAGCAAACACAGAGAAGGAACAGCATGGTGACAAGAAAGTCACCCAGCACCACAAGTCCTTGGATAGTCCAGGTTGCAAGTGTGAGCAAGGTCACAGGTGTGCCAACACCCTTTCCAGGACATGTCTTCAGGGAACCGAGCCAGATCCCCAAAGGAGCAGAGCCAGGAAGTGAGCGCGTCTCTGACAAATGCTTTCTCCCCTAACTCAAAGTGTATGGTCCTTGGTGTGTGCTGACCTTGCCTGTATTTTTAAAGGCAAGGGCAAGGTCAAAGGTAAACGTGTGAAGCAAACCTGCCCAGCATGTCCTCAGCTAAATGCCCAGGGAAGGCCAGTTGTTATTCCAGAGGGAAACAAAGGCTGGATGTACAAGGTCTCAGTACACCCAGATTCACCTTGCCTCTTAGTGGTTTTAAACATGGGCTCCGACCAAAATCACAAAGACCGTCAAAAAGACAGAAGCTGCCTTCTGCATAGAGGGGTCACAGAGCCACTACACAGAGGTCACAGGGCCACTTCACAGAGAGGACATACACAGAGGTCACAGGGTCACTATACAGAGAGGCCACGGGGCCACTACACAGAGGTCGCAGGGCCTCAGCACAGAGAGGTCACAGGGCCACTACACAGAGGTCATAGGCCCTCAGCACAGAGAGGTCACAGGGTCACTACACAGGTGTTCTACACCAGGCCCTTCCCACAGGGCCTGACCTCAAGTCAATGGAAGATTGCCAGCCCCTGAGAGCCTTTCTGAGGCTCACCAGTCTCCCCTGAGCCAAGGGGTCCCCTTAAACTACACTGGGCAGTCGAGACAGTGCTATGTACAAGGAGGTCACAGGTCAGCCAGCGAGCACCCAGGCCAGCCACAATACTCACAGTCTCGCCTCTCTGTCCAGGGTGTCCTGGGAGCCCATCCTTGCCTGGAGGGCCCTGAAGAAAAGAACAAAGGAAAGATGTTCCATTCAGGCCTGAGAAGCACCACGTGCGGGACGCCACCCCACACTGGACAGCCATCGCCTTCCCATGGCTCTTGCCCTCGGAACGTCCTCCCATAGTGACAGCCACAATGAGGACAAAAACAAGTACCAGAGGGGAGCCCTTCCCAGGCGCCATAGCCAGCGTCTGCCCCTCACTCCACAGGGGGACATGCTGTTACCATCCTCCTTTCCCAGGGAGAAATGGGGCAGGGGGGCCAGCTGATGTCCTGAGGGCCCGCCAGCAGAGGCACAGGTGGTCCTGGGACCCAAGTCCAGCTGCCTGCCAGGCACTGCCCTCCACCACGCCCCTCTAGGTAGTAAGCCCCAGTGTTAGAGAGTTTTTTTAGAGGGGTAGTAGGGCAATGAACTGAACCCAGGGTAAGCTGAATTCTGTCCCCTCAAAGATATATTGAAGTCCTAACCCCGAGATCTCACTTGGAAATAGGGTCTCTACTAGCGTAATCAGGTTAAGAAGAAGTCACAGTGGACGAGGGCACCCCTGCCCCCTAGACCGGTGTCCCATAAAGAGAGTGATTTGAAGACACAGACACAGGAGAGGGCCATCAGGGTGATGTGTCCACAGGCCCCGGGGCACGGGACTGGCTGCATCACCAGACTCCGGGGGAGGCATGACGTTGACCACCCCCCAGAGCTGACACTGATTTCAGACATCTGGCCTCCAGAACTGGGAAAGAGTAATTTCTGTTGTTTTCAGCAACCCACTTTGTGGTCATCTGTTACATCATCCCCAGGACACAAACAGCCCCGGCTAGAAGTGCAAGATAGCCGGGAGGAGGAAGGCGTCCACACACACTGTCCAGCACAGGGGCCATCGACAGCCTCAGCCTGGGGTGGTCCCCTCATGGTCCCACCTGCAGCCTCCCTCCACCAACCCTCCCGCTGTGAGGAGCTCGTGGAAAAGACGAGTGTGTCTAGGACAGGCTGATGTCCAAGGGGCCAACTGCGCCAACCCAACAAAGAAGTCTGCTACTTACAGGGGGGCCCTTTGGTCCAGGAAACCCCGTGGGTCCTTGGGGTCCATTGGGTCCCTGGGGACAGAGAATGGCCAGTTTGAGGACAGATGTCCAGCTGCTCTCCTATGTCACTGGTGCTCTGCACACAGGCGTCATTTCTCACTGCCCCCCCCCACGAGCTTTCTCCCATTCGTTCATCCCCCCCCCTCACCACACAGAAACAGGAAGCCCACTGAGGGGCTGAGGGGGCCAGGCTGCAGAGCAATACCACGGGGCCCTCGAGGGCGGGGCAGGGCTGAGGACCACCTGCTGTCATCTCAGCCACCTGGCAAACCCCATGACCAGGGCCAGAGGCACGGGGTCATTATCTCTCACTGGCAGAAGCATTCACTCCCAGGGGACCACTGGGAAACCCCCACCCCAGCCTAAGAAGCCATGCAGGGGTCTGAGTGAAGCAGGTGCCTTCTGGGAGACGTCCCCAGGGGCTCACGACACTTACCCGTTCACCAGGAGGGCCGGCTGGGCCGTCACCTCCAGAGTTGCCCTTGGGAGGAAAGGAGAGAGAAAACCTTCTTACTGTAGCTACTGGGACAAGGGGACTCTAGCCCCCAACTCACTGAAACTTCTGAGTCAAATCCTGGCTGTATGTGTTTCCCAAGGTTACTTTGCCCCTCAAGTAAGGGGCAGAGACCAAGCTGACCAGTGGTACCCAAAGCTGGCCTGTCCTCTGTCTGCACACACAGCTGACAATGAGCTGATGTCCACAGGGTTATGACATCTCGAGGCAGAATCCCAGGTCAGACAAAGGCTGTGGTCCAGCCAAGAAGCACATCAAAAAGTCATGTGACACAGGGATGTTTCATGGCCTACCCCCCATGTGACAGCAGCTGTCCCAAGTTCTCACAAGTGAGTGTCAAGCCAAGGAAACACTCACTGTAGAAGCATTTTTGGTAACCCCCTGGGTGGTGCATTTGGTCAGCCGGGGCTGGGCCAGCTCTGCACCTTGCCTGGGTGGACGTCTCCCTTAACCAGAAGCCACTCGGGAGGTGGGTTCCAGACCCCGTAGGGGCAGCTGCTCACTGGGCAGGCACAAGTCAGGCCCTGGCACTTGTCACACCAGACGTCTGCCACTTTCAGGCCCCTGGCGAGTCTGCCTCCTCCGGGGTCCAGCCCTGCTGTCCAGCCCTAGCATGCATCCACCCCCATAAGAGTCACCTTTAGCCCCATGATTCAATTTGAACTTATTTGTCCAGAGGCCCCTGGAGGGGACACGCTATTTCTTAAATACACCCAGGAAAAGTGGTATTTTTAAATAAAAAGGGCCACAGACACACACCCGGCCCCCCCAGGAGCCTCATGTCTCAGATGCTGTTGGTTCCTGCTGCCCCCCACAGAGAGCAGACACATACCTTGGGGCCAGGCTTCCCAGTGATGCCACGTGGGCCTCTCTCACCCCTTGGGCCCTGGACAGCCAGGAGAGAAGAGAGGTCAGCTCAAATCCTGCAGACTAGGAGACGCCGTCCCTGTGCCCCACACATGCTCCCGAAAATGTGCTCCCAGCTCCCAAAGACGGCCCTCAAGAGAACAGGATGTTACCGTTGGGCCTCGCTGCCCCCTTGGTCCGGGCTTTCCAGGTGTCCCCTAGAATCAGAGAAAGGGCTGGTAAGTCACTCTGAGAATGCCTGGCCCTGCATGGGCAGCAGCCTCCTTGGAGTTATTTAGAGACTGAATTCCCAGGAGGCTGGGAGGGACACAGGCCTTCCCGGCCACCTCCTTATCTTTGTTTGAGTAGGAGATGGCGAGGCAGCTCACGGCACACTCAACAGACAGCACTTTATGCTGGCCCAGGCCCTGGGAAAATCCAATTTTCTTTCTGAAGGCTGATAGATGTTTAGTCCGTTATCTGGCTTCCTTTCCCCACCACATCCACATCCCTCCCTCCGTCCTCCTCCTCCCCCTCTCTGTCTCCCCCTCTCTGCAGGAGGGAAAACATTATTGCAAGAAAAAGAGAAGAAAGTCCCCCCCTTTCATACATAATTTACTTTTCCTACAGTTAAGAATATTAGCCATTAAATTTTCAACAGACCCTGCATAGGGACAAACTTGCAATTTAACATATAAATCATAGATCTGAGAGTCCTTTGCTTATCCTATAATAGAATTTGGATTCCTTTATCCATTGTTGTTTTGAGTTTTCCAAACCACAGAAACCAACGCACTGCACTTGTTTTTTCCACGGCAAAGACATAAGAGCTGGGGCGCACAGTGCGTGGTGATGAATGGAGCGTGGACATGTTGCCGGCCCGCTCTCGGCTCCTCTCCCCAAGTTTTATTCTGGCTGCTAACAGGAGAGCCCAAGATGCATCCGTGTCACTAAGGGCCACTGGTGAGTTTCCTCTTCCTGCCTTTCCATCACTTGCTGCCAGAATCAAAGCTGCTTCCTGGAGTTTCCCATCTTGAAATGCATTTAATAAAACTGTTGTAGTGACGAATTAATTACGTTGCTTTTTGACGCTTCAATTACATGGTGATATCCTTCAGTCTCAAATAAATATTTGCACATGAAAACGAACACAGCATCTGGCTCCTTCCAGTGACAGACATTCCGCCTGTGTGGATACCGTGACCAACCCAGGACTTCCCAGCACTTCCAGACAAATCCTGGCTGCCAGGTCTCCTCACTCCCACTGTCCACCAAAGTGACACTCCTCAGCCGGCACCAGTGACCAAACCACGCCTCAACCCTGCAGCACAAATGAGTCTCAGCAACTGTCCACGCTACCTGTGCCTGACGCAGGGGCATCAGAGCCCTGGCAGGGAGCAGAGTCTCAGCCACAGGCCTGCTGGCCTCTGAGGTGGCACCTTGCTCATAGGATTCTTTATAAATTAACCGAAGCTGAGGAGCCTGGAGCTGTGGAACAGAAGGTCCCCACAACTCCCTAACAGGTTCCTTAACAACCACTGTGAGTACCCTTCCTCTCATCCCTGCTGGAAAGGGACGGACAGTCCCAGCAATGACCTTGCCAATGTCCCCGCTTGAGACGTCTTCAGGTGGCTGGTGGGCACTCCTAAGGGCTGGTCTTCCCTCTCCCCAGGCAGGGCCCCTGGTATCCCCCCATGGCCCAGGGCGCAGGCCCATGGTGGCCGTCACTTTGCTCACATCTCCACCCTCAGCTACAGCCCGTTTCAGTGACTTGTGTCCCTGTTCTTCATGTCCAACCTGCAATTAATGGTCTCCAGTGCACAGCCACGAGTCCTACAGGGGCTGGAGGGCCAGGCAGGCAGCCCAGTCACACTGTCAGTCTGGCACCTGGATGCATCCCCCACATCAGTCACCCAAGTGACTTAAAAGGTTTCCCTGGAGAGCATAGCCCCCATCTCCACCCTGGAGCCCTCTGGTCCCTTTCCTGATTCCCCCCAAAACACTATGGGAAATGAGCTGCTTTATCAGTCTCCCACATTCCCCCCTGACTAAACCAGTAGTGACCATGGCCTCTGCCAGGCTCCCTGCACGAGTCTTCCCTGATGGGCTCAGCCAACCTTCACGCTGTCCCTCCACCTGCTGGACCTTGACCCTGTCCCTCCACCTGCTGCACCTCCACCCTGTCTCCCCCCTTCTCCACCTTCACCCTGTCCCTCCCCCTGCTTGACCTTCACCCTGCCCCTCCCCCTTCTCGACCTTCACCCTGTCCCTCTCCCTTCTCGACCTTCGCCCTGCCCCTCCCCCTTCTTGACTTTCACCCTGTCCCTCCCCCTACTCCACCTTCACCCCGTCCCTCCACCTGCTCCACCTTCACCCTGTCCCTCCCCCTGCTTGACCTTTACCCTGTCCCTCCACCTGCTTGACCTTCACCCTGTCCCTCCACCTTCTCTCCACTCCACTCTGTTTTCCTACTGTCCCTACCCAACTGCCATCCCTCCTGTGGCTCAGCAGAAATGTCACTGTCTCTGGGAAGCCTCCCTGGGCTTCCTGGGTTAGACTTGGGGCCTGTGACGGCTCCCTGAGTCCCCCTGTCCCTCGTGGTGACGGGAACATCTGTGCATGCTGGCCAGTGGTGCTGCTCTCTGGACAGTAGGGGGATGTCCGGTTGATCATCCGAGCCCCCAGCCTGGCAAAGCACCCCACACGTAGGGAGGACTTGAGAAGCTTGAGCTGTTGGAGTGAGTGAACTTTAAATGAAACCCCAGATTATGAAGTTCAGGGAAGGGGACAGAAAGTGGGATAGCACCTAGGCTCAGACGGGAGGCGTCAGTCAGGGCTGGCCTGGGGGACAGCTGGGAAGGGCCACCCAGCAGAGCGTGCTGACGGTGCCACTCTGTCCTTCCCCAGCTGTGGTACAAAGCAACAGCTCCATCCAGCATATCATCTACACTTCAGACACCTCTCTTCAGTGATCTGACTGGGAGTCTCCCAGGGCAACAGCTGTGCTGGGCCTGCTGAGGAGGAGGCTCTGACGGGCCACAGGGAGGAGGAAGAGGCCCGGGGTTCCAGCCCACGTGGATCAACCAGGCCACCACGCGCTGACAAGGAAGCAAATGCCTCAGCCTCTCCACCCGGGTCCGTCCTGTGAGTTGAGCCTGGAGCATGGAGCAGTCGGGGTTGGACATCTGAAGCCCAGAGCAGCCTTGGGTAGCTCCCATCTGTGGCTGGGGTCCATGGCACCTGGCTGGGCCTGGCAGGTCATGGCTTGAGTCAGGCTTTCTATGTTGCCTCGTGACCCACATGGCAGATGCCCTGGACAACAGACAGCTGTGCCCTGAGGGGAGCCAGAACATTTGTCCAGACCCCAGCTCAGGAACAGTGAGGCCAAGGGGCCCAAGGGCAGAGCATGGGGCCAGTGGAGTCTCCAGCGACTTCATGTGACCTAAGGGGGCCTCAACCCCTGGTTCCTGTGGTCCTCCATGGGAAGTGTTTGTGGTAAATTCACACTGCTGGCCACTGAAGGTCACATTCCTTCCATGTAGTGTGGTGGGAGAGGCTCTGGTGTGAGAGCAGTGCCTGTGGGTGTGCAGAGGACAGCCTGTCCCCAAGACACCAGTCGGACCATCTCTAGAGGAGAGAATGACCAACAGGTAGAGAGAGAGATAAACAGGTAAGCAGGAGACGGGTGGATAGATGAACAGACAGACGGCTAAACAGAGCAGGCAGACGTGTGGCGGGGGTGGCAGACACAGGGCTGACAGGCCCAGGGCCGGGCTGTGCACGTGTGCTCAGAACAGCCCTCGTTTCCCTGTTCTGTGAATCTGGCACGACACGTTTTCTCACGAGGTCTTGGCTGTCCTGAAGTCTTTCTCTTTGTCCCTAAGGGAGTGTGTGGACTCTGCTTTAAACACGACATTCACGGGAGGCCGCATGCGGGGGGAGGCTCTGCAGCCCTGTTCCTCTGTGTGTGGGGAGAACAGCAAGGGGCCTGGGACGGTGGGCTGGCGGGCCTCGGGCTCGGGGCTGGGTGCTGCAGTGCCCGCAAAGGCTGCCGTCTTCTGAGGCAGCACACAGCCCCACCCCTCAGGCCAGCTCAGAGTCCAAGGCCTCAGGTGACCTAATGCTCTGTCTTCTCGACTGCCACGCTCATGCACTGTGACTTTGTTAAGGAGCGTTCTGGGCAGCAGGGAGGACACAGCTGCCCTGACCAGCCCCCACCTGCCTCACCCAGGGGGTAGAACAGGGGTGACAGAATGTGCTATGCTGGTGGGGGCTCACAACAATGCCAGCTGCTAACGGGGAATGACTGAATCGGGACCTGGGGAGGGAGGCACTGGGACATTAAAAGAAAGAAAAGAAAACTCCTTTCTCTTTGCTTTTAAAAATAGCTTGGAAGAAAAGTCCACTTGGGTAGAAAGGGAGGAGGAATTGCTTTCTACTAATGGCCTAGAAGAGCCTTCTGGACTGAGGTGTTTCTCAGAGAACAGCGTGGGCAGCCAGGTGGGTGAGAAGTAACCAGGTCACTGACTGCAGAACCAGCTGCCACCCACCAGGGCAGCTGGGCCAGCCACCGAGCAGTGGCCAGGCTGTCCTTACCCTGCCGCCCTTCTCTCCATTGGCGCCGGGAAATCCAGGGAATCCAACAGAGCCCTGAAAGAGAGTCACAGAGGACATCGCTGTGCACCTGCCAGCTGGGGAGGGGCCCGGGTGATAGTGCACAGACTCTGACCCCAGTGCCACCCGCCCCTCCTCCATCCACCCACCCACCCACTCTAAACATTACTTCCGAAGCATCTCAGACTTCACATCTAAAAACCCAAACAGCCTTAGCCAGGCCTCTGCTCCTCTCTCCCCACGGTCCCCCCACAGGCCACGTCTGTAAAACACTGGCTGGTGTTTCAAAAGAAAAGGGGACAGGGCTACCAAGATTAGTGAGACGAGTCTCACTCTGTGACACTTCGTGGTGCTTTGCTGCCATGTTCTGTGGCCTTCCCACAGTATCCCCAAATACAGCACAGCAACTCCCAGAAACAAATACAAATTCATGGCCCGATGACAGCGCCTAACAGCTATTTAGCCCTAGAAATCTAGGTGTGTACAGATGGAAGGGGAGCTTAAGGACTCTTCTGTGGCAAATATCCAAACACCTCCCACGGCTGGAAGGCGCACCAAGCACCACAGCGAAACCCTGAGCCCTCTATCTGCCCGTAATGTCGCACTGGCTAGTCCCCAGCAGGCCTCTCCCCTCTGTGGGGCTTAAAGCCCTAAACCTGACCTGAGCTCTGAGCCCACATCTGTGAAGAACTTACAGACTTCTCAGCAGGGGACTGAGCTCATGTGCATGGCCACATGCCAATCTGCACAGGAGACTGGACTAAAGAAACCCTGGTACAGGTGACACAGCTCAGACCTGTGTCACTGTGTATGTCAGCCCTTCACCGGATCTGGCCACTGTCCTGAGGACTTGAACAACATGCCCTATCTCTCACCCTATCTCTCAAACTTCTCCTCTTCTCTCCCAAAGGGACATGCACTTAAAGAGGAAAGATGGCCTCTCTTTACCCATGACACAGCCATGTTCAATGCTACATAGGAAACAAAATCCCTGGTAACAGCAAACTGCCTCTCCTGCACGCGGGGTGCGTGTCCACACACACACACACAGCACCAAACTACCTCTCCTGCACACGGGGTGCGTGTCCACACACACACACAGCACCAAACTGCCTCTCCTGCACACGGGGTGTGTGTCCACACACACACAGAGCACCAAACTGCCTCTCCTGCACGCGCGGTGCGTGTCCACACACACACACACACGCAGCACCAGCATTAGCATTCCACGGGAAGGGCGGATATGGAATGGAGAGGCCTGGAGGGTGTCCTGGCCACCTGTGTTAACAAGCCCTCGCTCACAGGACGGAAGGCAGATGAGGCTAACGGGAGGCACCCAAGGGCACATCGCCGATCTGGAAAGGGTCAGACCTTGCTCTTGCTGCTAATTATGTCTCTAGCGCAGGCAGCTGGTTATTTTTTAAGGCAAAACCATGAATAATAAAACATGGGATTTAGAAAAAAGAAAAAACGTTTTCAATGATTTCCAAAGCCTTAAGGACCTGTCTCACTTAAACCTGAACATGATTCCACGTAGGAAAGGTTTCCTTTTTCTTTCATACTCTATTACAAGTGAACGGCCTTCAAACCGCCCCAGTGAGGCAGAGCTGAGAGGACTGTTTAAGGAGTGCAGGGTATGGACAAAGGCCACCTTTGTCCACCAGCTGAGCAACAGGTGCAGAGGCCGCCAGGAGGACTGCAGTGCTGTGTGCCCACGGCCTGGGCAGGCTCTGTCCCCTTCTCAGCAAGGCCCCACTGGTCACCCAAGCGCCTCCCTCCAAGTTGGCAAACTAACACTCGGGAGGCCCGGTGAGCGGGTCACCCCTCAACATCACACGATCCACCCGGGAGGAGAGCAGACGAGCAGGTGCAGGGCGGGGAGGGGCCAGCAGAGTGTCCCTACAGTGCACGCGTGCTGGGACACTTCCCACAGCTGCAAGTTACCTTTGGCCCTTGTCTTCCTGGGTATCCCGGTAGTCCCGGAACTCCGAGTTTTCCCTGCATGGGGAGAAAGAGAGTGGTGTTAACAGTGAGTGTGGTATTAATCAAATTGTTTGCTCTGAACACAGAAAAAGCCCGTGTGACCTGGCAGGGCAGGGGGGGGGATGCAGCTCTCAGAGGGGCCCTGCCTGTCCTCCAGGATGGAATCACAAGCACTGAGAGAGAAAGGGACAGAAGAGCACATCTGATCAGTCCTGTGCCCACACAGAAGCCAGCGTCCATAAGATTGATGCCATTGTGGAAGCAAAAGTGGTTACAGGCAAATGCTCCAGGGGACATTCCTCATCTGTGGAACACACTCCCGCCATGGGGCAGGGTGCGCTGGAAGCCACTCCATGTGCTCCCCCTGCTGGTCTGGGGAGGCCTGGGGAGCCTCTGGCAGCTCCAAAGGGCAGGCCGGCAGGTGACACCAGGTTGCCATGCCTTCAGGCTGAGATCGGGACACTGATATTTCTCCCAGTGTGGAGGTGGGAACTCAGTAAGGTCAGGGGTCCTCGACTGTGTGTGGCAGGGCTCAGACCCCCAAGCTTCACGACCACCAGGAGGAAAGAGCTTCTCCAACACGATGCCAGGGGTCTCCCGGGTTCTCACTCAGGACCAGAAAGGCTCGGTCCATCCACCACAGCCAATGGAGGGCAAGAGGCCTGGGTGGGCAGATAGGAGTTTGACCAGGCATCACCCCTACCCTGCCCCAGGGCCCCAGGCCAGGGGCAAGCAGGGCCTGTCTAAAGCATTTATGGAGCACAGACCCCTCCAGGACAGTGCTCCAGCGTCCAGCATCACCAACCTTCTCCCCACTGGGCCCCAGCGGACCAGGATCACCATTGGGACCTGAGCGACCCTTTGGGCCTTCAGGGCCATCTTCTCCCCTGGGACCAGGTGGGCCGATCTCCCCCTGCAAGTAAGGAAAGAAGAAATGAGGGAGGCCCCCCAACAGTAGCTCCTCTATCACACTGAGAGCGGGCAGAGCAATGGCCAGCTCAGCCCCCCTCACTGCCACCACTGAGCCCCCAGCTCAGCCCCCCTCACTGCCACCACTGAGCCCCCAGCTCAGCCCCCCCTCACTGCCACCACTGAGCCCCCAGCTCAGCCCCCTCACTGCCACCAGGGAGCCCCCAGCTCAGCTCCCAGCTCAGCCCCCCTCACTGCCACCAGTGAGCCCCCAACTCAGCCCCCCTCACTGACACCAGGGAGCCCCCAGCTCAGCCCCCCTCACTGCCACCACTGAGCCTCCAGTTCAGCCCCCCTCCCTGCCACCAATGAGCCCATTGTGCAGTAAATTGCAGGGCTCTGTGGAGCTGCCCCTGCAGGAGGCTCCCTGCTATTTATTTTCTCAAGGCTGCACACTCCCACTTCCCAATCACCTTCTCTAAATTGAGTGCCTCTTGGCTAAAATAACTTTGGTTAACAATAGCAGCTCTGAATCTACTTCCCCAAATAGAGTATAATGACTGGGAACTGCTCTTTCTTCTGAAAGCCCAGCAGGTATGGAAATAGACCACAGTCCCTGGACAGGGCAGTCCCCCGGGCATAACTGGGACTCACTCTGCCTGGTCTGACTCCCCCATGTTACAGATGGGGGGCTTGGGCCCAGATAAGAAATGGGGCTGGGGGCCTGCCAAGGTGACAGCTGGCCAGGGCCGAGTCTCCACATGCCCCTCCTAGTGTTCTTTGTCCCCCCCAGGCTCAGTCCTCTCTGACCCTTTACTTCCAGGAGCAGTAGTGGAACTGCCCTGCAACCCACATCTACGCGGGTGCCTTGCACAGATGAAGAAAGGAGTAGTAGCTTTCTAATTCGTAAGCTCTAATCTGTCTAAGTAGAGAACTCTGTCCCTAAGGAGGTTCCTTGGTTCAACAAAGTAACCCTTCCCCTGTTTACTGAGCACCTAAAAAGAGCCAACTGCGGGCTCTGCTCCCCAGAGATGGATGGTCCCCACGTCCTGGACTCGGCCACTCTGCCGGCCCCGCCCTGGCCAACTGCAACAAGAACTCTGCTCACGGAGCCCAGGCACGAGGGCTGGGGATGTCCTCTATGCATCCTCTGGAAGCTTTGGATTCCCTCCTAATATGGACCCCAAATGTGCGTGTTGCGTCATCCCAGGGGAGGGGTAAAGGGAGTTCACCAGCCAAGCTGAGGGAGGCCCCGAATATGGGGAGATTTTAGGGTCCTTCCCCTATAAGCAGCAAAGTAACTGGACAGAACTATGAGACGAAGCCCTCCCTCTTGTCTAGCCTGCCGACCAGGTGAAGATCACTCCTGCCTCTGTCTGCCTGGGTGGCACACGGTGTAAGTGCTGGGGGCTCTCCTATTCTGGCATGCTCTGGAAAGCTGCTGCAGACTGCTGTGCAGGGGAGTAATCAGGGTAGCCGAATAACAGCCCTGCATCAGCTGACATCTGTCCATCCAGATGTGTCCACAGCTGCCACTGTGGCTGTGCCCACCTGGAGGGAACCTCCTTCCTTCTGCCCAGGCTTCTGGTCCTTCTGAGGTCATCAGGAAACTCCCAAGTGTCCACCCAAGCAGCTGGCCTGCACCGGCCACTCTGCAGAGCCCACTGCCTGGAAACTTGCTCCTGTGTCATTTGTCCCCCTCCCTCTGTTCATATGAACACAGCCCCTTGTTCTCTGTGGGCTGGCCATGTGAACAAACCCCGGCCCTGGCAAGCACCAACGGGATGTATCTAGAGCTCAGATAAATTATTCATTAAAAAACCAGGCAGGTTGTTGGGGCTTCTTCAGATAGCCAGCATGAGATCACAGCCACCATGAGCCCATGAAGACTGTTTGGAGACCTAGATGCCCCATGGACTCAGCAGAGACCCCAGGCCCTCACCAGGGTACTGCTCTGCTGGTGGCCAGCCCCATGGCCCAGGCAGGCTGCTGCGTGCCCTGGTCATCTGGGCCATTTCCACAACCTCAGTCCTTTCTCACCCCAGATACCTCTCCCCATCCTTCTTGAGCCAACCCACAGTTTCAGCCATAAAAGAAGTGAGTCCCTACAGACCCATCTGTGCAGGACACAGGTAGAGGGGCTGGGTGACCAGTTGCCTCCATTCTGAATCTCTGCCCTGGGCCCCTAGTCCCCCAGCCGCTCCTGCAGGACCTCGAGCCTGCCCACCTTTCCCCAGCCCAAATCCCAAATCGATGTCCTTACCCGATCTCCCTTGATGCCCATGTCGCCTTTAAAGCCAGGAAAGCCATCTTCACCCTGCACAAGAGACAAGAGGATGTCTCAGTCTGGGCACAAGGACCCACCTCCCAGAGCCACTCAGCACAAGGTCCCCCAATCTTGGGGCTGTAGCACATGGCCTGGCAAGGAATGAGGTGCCAGTCCCCTGTGAATGCCTTTCCTGTCAATCTTTTGCATTTCCAGACATAATGCTCTGTGGTTCTGGCTGGCTCAGTCTAGCAGAGGCCCTGGTCTGGGGGAGGGCCCAGTCTGGCCCTGAACCTTCTGTGTGACTGGTCTGAGGGAGGCTGCCCGAGCTTGGGCATCATTCCTCACAGCAGCTCTGCCCTGTCCACCTAGCACTGCAGGTCCCTAATGCATGAGCAGAGTGGGGGTGGTGGAGGTGCCCCCAAACAAACCCTACTGGCCTCGCAGGTACTGCCCCCTGGGAAGGCAGGCCACAGAGACCCGGAGCCATCTGTGCTGCTTGGGAATTGGGGAGTCACAGGTGAGGCTGCCAATGACCTGCTGGGCCCCAGGTCTGGTCCTTAAACCACAGAGGGACCCGGAGCCTCTCCTGCAGGGCATGGCTGGCACCAAGAGAGCAGCCTTGGCTGGGTCTTACGCTCAGGATTCAGGAGCCACATCTTAATCCAGCAAGAGTGAAAGGCCAGGAGCTGGGGACCCAGCCATGCCATAAACTGTCAGGGCCCTGCCAGAACCTGGCACAGAGCAGGCCAGCTTTCTGTGACATGGTGAAGATCCAGCCGTCCCGGCCAGCTGTGGCCCAAGGTCCTCGTCCACAGTGTTCTTAAAGTGCTGGCAACATATCAGCAGTGGCCACACATAATGCAAGAAGGCCACAAAGACGGCTCCTCACCACTGCCCTCTCCCACCCAGACAGTCTCGGGCTTCCTACTGGGCCGGGGACAACACAGTGACTCCCCGTGAGGAGACATCCTCAGCACAGGCCAGTCAGCACCCTCTCAAGTGGCCCTGTCTCTGGCGTGAGCAGATGCAGTGACCACAGTGGGACACTGAGAGGCCATCTTCTAAAAGACAAGAGGTCCCTAGCGAAGGTGCCCCCCGGAAACCCGTGTGCCAGGAATTCTGGGATTCAGGGACCTGCAAACAGCCCTGCCAGGGGCACCAACTGTAAGGGGACTCCCTGTCCCTAGACTCCAGTGAGCTCCATTTAGAAGGCAGTGCTCTCGGGTGGCAGAGTTGCTGAGAAGCTGCCCCAGAACAGACGTAGACTCAGGGCTCTGCCACGTAGGAGACATACTCTGGAAAGCACCAGGACAGCACCTCCCTCTTTGCTGGTCCGACCACCGGGGCAGCTGACTAGGGTGCTTAGCAAACGCCACCACGCAAGTGCCTTTTAGCTGCTGCATTATTTCTGCTCCATGTGACCACTGAGTAGGTCGCCTCAAGAACCATTTTAAGACCAGCAGATGCCACGGGAAGGATCTAGGCAGCTCTGGCCACGGGTGCTGAGTGAGGGGGTGCCGAGTGAGGGGGTGCCGAGTGAGGAGCTGCAGCACGCACACCATCTCAGCACAAGCACAGACACCAGGCACCGCACACAGCCCTGCAGGCCCCTCACACAGCCCTGCAGGCCCCTGCATCACTGGGAAACCCCGCGGTCTGCCTGGTAATGGGGCCTGACGCGCCTTATGGACAACACGTCCAGGGGCTGCACAGAATGCAGGGACACCCACAACAGAACAGAGGCCAAGATGGGGAGTGAGGCACAGAGCGAGCAGCATCCCCGGAGTCCCAATCTGTGCCTGGACTGAGCATTGAACTTGGCTCTGAACTTCCTTCCTCCAAAACAAAGAGATGAAAGTGTCCAGCCACGGAGGCCCACCGTTGTTCAGAACGCCACGGCTACAGGGTATGTGGAACATTCCAACTGGCAGCCCGTGGTGACACCTTGTAGCTTTGTGTTAACCAGAATGATCCCTCTAGGCCTGACCTCATCCCTGGCCACAGGCAACAGCATGGTTCTCTGAGCCACACTGTATGCTCATCAATGCCTCCTGTCACCAAGCCAGGTGGGCCATGCCTGATGCAGTCACCTGGCAGCACCGTTCTGCCCTCAGAGCTGGGTGGGGCCCAGAAGCCAGCTCATCGCCCCCCTTGCCTGGCTCTGCTACATGATGTGAGTTTCTGCAGCTCGAGAGGCTGCCCAGGGAAGAACATTTAACAACTAAATAGACCTTTCTGCTAGCTGCCTCCCTCCCTTCCGCTGGGGAGGAAGGTTGTCCGCTGGTCCTTGGAGGGCAGTGGGGGGTGTGCATTGCTTCTGGGGTGGGTACACCAGCCCAGACACCCTCGGCCCCACCAGGCGATGTGCCCAGGCCCATCCTCCTCAACTTGCTTTCCTTTTTGTAACCCACATACCTCCCGAATTCAGTTTCACCCCCCTCCACATTCAGGGTGACATCCTCCTGCACCTGGTGGGAACCCACTCTGGACTGGGCCGGGCTGCTGCTGGAGGAACACACTCACCTTCTCACCCTTGGTGCCCTTCAGGCCACGGATGCCATCTGCGCCCTGTGCAGCAGAGAAGGAAGAAGGGACAGCAGTTACAGGAGGGAGGCTCCGCTGAGCTCCCGCTCCCGCAGCACAGGTCCAAGCCCAGAGCGCCAAGAAAGGCTAGACTCTCCACAGCTGGAGGTGGGCCCAGCTGCCTGCCCCTCAGACAAGCTCTTTGGCACAGGTCCCCAGTTGAAGGAAGAGGCTCTTCTGTCCTCACAAGCCTGCGCCCAAGGCCCAAGAGAGACCCAGTGTTTGTGGTTCTTGGGCTGACCTCCACGGACTCCTCCCCTTTGTGCAGGAGACCCAAACCCACCCCTGCCCTTCCAGGGGCCCTTAGCCAGCACACCCTGCTGATGCGTCAGATGTCTTAGGAGGTGGGACATGGTATGTGGGTCAGGACAACTCGTCTGGGTCCCAGACCCTGCTCTGTGGCCTCTGATAGTGTCCTAGACTTCTCTGTGCATCAGTTACCTCGCTCAGGGAGTAGAGATGACAGCCCTTACCTCTTGACTGCTGCTGGGAGGGGCGCAGATGTGAGGCCTACAGGACCACACCAGGCACGCAGCAGGTGTGTAATAACCAGTAGCTTCATGCCATCTGGTTATTTTAATTCTGTATTATCATTAATGTATGACATGTTATAATATCATCAATTAATGATAACAACAATAATTACTATGCCTGTAATCAGTTCAAGACACACCATTGCCTCTCCCTGCTACACAAGAATCTCCAGGACAGGCCCAGGCGTCTTTCCCAATGTTCTCACTGAGCCAAGAGCCTCTATCAGGGGAGACGAACCCGGTGGAATTATGCAGCCACGTCCTCACTATTAATGCCTGACCTCTGATCTCCCAGCAGGGAGGATGTGAGCTCTAGAGACTGACCACTGACTCCAGTGGGGGCCTCAGCCCCCTTTCCATGGGGCACCTGAGAGGGCCAGGCCTCCCTCCCAACCGGGCTCCCAGTCCAGGCTATAGGAGGGTCTGGGAGCCACCTCCTTTGAGGACCCAGGAGTCACCAGCTGCCCTCTTGTGGCCAGAACCTTCCAAAGACCTTGCAGCTCTGGCCTCTTCCTGGGTCCTGGGGAAGGAAGGTTGGAGACAGGTGCTCTGCAGAGCCCTGGGGTGGGGGCTGCACGGCCCTCCCTGGAGAAGCAGCATGATGGGTCACTGCAGTTCCCCTGAACTGATCACCTGAGGACTCGGAGCATCGGGAGATGCCAGCCAGCTAAGCCAGGCACACCTGCACACTCAGCTGTCAACAGTGACACCTGCTCTGGGCCCAGCCCACTACTGCTGATGGAGAGGCACTGACACATGGATCGAGGCCTTGGGGCAAAGCCGAGGCGCCCGGAAGGTCAGGGTAACCTGAGGAAGCTGGTAGCTGGGGACGACTCCTACTCACTGAGCCTGACACTAGGTACACTGACAGAAGTTCTGTGGACAGAAGCGTCAGTGGGTCTGTCCCTCAACACCCAATCCATCGGCAGAGAGGCCGAGGCTGAACGAGCTTCCTCGTGCTTGCTTCCACCTGAGCCTCTGACGGGAATCACAAATACAGGGCAGGTCCACAGCAGAGGCAGCCCAGCTGCATTTGTGAGCTAGCGCCCCTGTGGTGGCCCGCTGCAGCCAGTGCCCGGCACAGCCTCTGCACACACAAGCACTGGTCACACGTTAGCCCACGGCCCACAGGCCCATGCTCTCCAGGCACTTGTGTTTTGTTTTCTAGCAGGGCAGCTCCTTCCAGAGTGGTCCTGACCAGAAGCCCCAAGGGGCCAAGAGAACAGGTGGGCCACTGGGGCTGACAGGGGCAGAGGCACACAGAGGCTCTCTCTGACTCACTGCATCCAGGCTTCTCCACAGAGCAGGCTTTCAAAATAGCACTAGAACCCCACACAGGAGGACTTGTTAGGAGAGGAGGTATTTTCCTTTTTAAGGCAGTTTTGAATTCTCTCCATACTTGTTAAATAAGATAGTAATTTTAGATTCCACTTATTTCCTTTGAAGCTCATATAAAAATCACAGGTGTGGTGGAGAATACAAAAAGGATGTAACCAACATGGAGACCCAGGTTTAACCTGCTCAGGTATGCTAGCTCCTCAGTGTCCAGCACCGTCTGGCTCCCGTCTGGTGCGAGCCCAGGGGCAGGGTCTGTGCGGTTGGCACGTCTTTCCAGTAGCGCTAAACGCCCTGGTGTGGTGTGGAGGGATCTGGCACCACTGTCTTCCCTCTAGCTGGGTGGGCTGGGGGACACCACCCACCCTGCCCTGCCCACCCTTCTGAAAAGACTAGAAAATGACCAAGATGCCTCCCAGGCCTTACGATCCATGCCAGAGGACTGGGACCAACTACATAAGAATGGGGTTTCCCAGCTGCAGAACTTCTGACCTATGGGCCAGATAACTCCTTGTCTTGAGGGGTTGTCACATGCACTGTGGGGGTTCAGCAGCACCCCTGGCTTCTGCACACTAGATGACAGTGAACCTCCGTAGTCACACAGGAACTGACCTCTGTTGAGACTGGCTGAGCCGGGGCATCCTTACAGCAGCAGTGGGCTGCTGTGAGCAAGGCAAGCAAGGCAGCCACAGCTACCTTGCCTTTTATATGAGCTTCAGAACGGCAGGGGGCAGATGTGGGGACAGCCCAGAGCGTGGCAGGGTTTTTGCCTAGGCCTGGGGAGGAATTCACAGCAGCTGCGGGCTCTTAAAGGGTGGTCTGATTTTGCTGATAGTCAAGCCCTTCAGAAGGGCAAGGGCAGAACGGAGACCAAAGAAAAGTTAAAGGTTAAGTGAAACCAAAGGAACACTATGCTATGCCCTGAGTACCATGTCTCCCAAAATTTATATGGTGAAACCTAACAACCAATGCAGCAGTATTAAGAAGTGAGGCCTTGGGAGGTGCCTAGGTCGTGAAGGTGGGGCCCTCGTGAGCATGATTAGTGCCCTTATTCCAGGCCCAAAGGCGTTTTTTGCCCCTCCTGCTATGTGAAGAGCTGCCTAGGAACTGGCGAGTAGCCCTCACCAGACCCCAGGTCTGCCAGCACCTTGATCTTAGACTTCCCAGCCTCTAGAACTGCAAGAAATAATTTTCTGTTGTTTATAATCTACTCAGTTTGTGGCATTTTGGGGACTTCAGCCTGAACAAAGACAAAATCCTTTCTCAGGAAGAGCATAGGGCTTTGGTGGAAAGTAACTAGATATCTCTGCAGGGACTATCTCTAATGGTGACAGTTCAGCGAGCCATCCTGCCTGCTGCCACATCACTGCCATTGGGCCAAGGCTCATTAGGTGGCTGGAGCCACTCACACTGTCTAACTCACAGGAGTACCAGCATCTATTTTCCCAGCCCAAACTGTTCCAAACCTGGGTTTTCCTTCCACCCTCCGCTTCCAAGTCTAACTGGATTGCTCATGTCGTGAATGAATTTCAATCAGATAGACAAGATAAGAGCATTCTCCATAAACATTTTAAAGCAAACACCTTTTTAGCTCACAGAAGCAACATTATGCAATTAGCCATGTATGGGAGCTGGCAAAGACTTTGCTACGCCAGAAGAATTTATAAGATACACATGCATCGAACTCACATAATCAGCATTTCTGCTAAATTATAACCCTTATAAAATTCACTAGGTGTTGTGCTGGTAAAAAATGCTTTAGGGAGAAACCTGACAGGCCCCACCCGCTGGGAGGTCTCTCCTCAGTGGACCCTGAACTTGGAACATCCTGATTTCTGGGAAAAGGGAGTCGGGGCCACCCAGGGACAGAGCCCAGGCACTTAATTAGGAATCAGTAAATCCAGCTCGAGTTCCTCCTGACTGCAGTGTCAATTTTAGTGTAATTTGGGGCAAGTCACTGAAAACTGAGGTCTTGGGTTCTCCCTCCCCCAAGCCCCAGGGCAGCCACGCACTCGTGAAGTGCAGCGAGGCTTGGCAAGCGTGACGCCGCACCTGGGGCTGTGCAGATGCCGGCAGGGGGCTTAGCAGCGTCTTTATGCAAATCCCTCCAGCTAAATCAGTTGAGATATGTAGTGTATATTTTCCCTCACATCCAGTTAAAATCATTTTGACAGAAAGAATCATCACGAACTTCCCTATGCAGCTTCTCCACAGCATCACTGCTCTCAGAGTAGCTTATGTGCACACATCCTTAGGGGCGCAGCCCCCGCGCACACACATGCTGACGTGTCCGGGGAGCCGCGCAGAGCAGACACGGCCAGGGTGACGCCACAGCGGGGCCTGTGTGCTGCACCCCGCCTCGGAGCTCTGCGCCCCGTGTAACATAGTTCTAGGAAGAGCCAGAATGGCAGAAACCGGCTTTGAATGAATGGACACTTGCCATGAAACCCGTTGTGCACCACGCTGGCCCGCCCAGGGGCGATGGATAGGGACAGACTCTCTTCTTCACTCTTTAATGTGCCAGTGGCTCAGGAGAAATATTTCCGAGCTTCCCCGAAAAAGAGGCCATGGCTGCTGTCTGTGAGGATAGCAGGAGCCTGACAGAGGGACACACTGAAAGGCGTCAGGCCAAAAGGACATCCCCATCCTGACAGATGGGCACAGGCATGCTGGCAGCTTTGTCACGGACTGGCTAAAGTCCTTGCTCCCAATCAGCTCTCCCCTGCTAAGGCCCACTGCCCCAGGACCCAGTGTCCCCACTCAGGACTGGAAGGACCAGGTCACTCCAGCTTGGGCTGGAGGGAAGTTTAACCACAGAGGAACTGCCGTGCTCTTGGGGAGATCTGTGCCCATCTCTCTCACCTTGACTCCTCGAGGACCTGGGTAACCAATGGGACCCTGGGGGCCAGGAGGACCCTAAAATGAGAAGAAAAAGACCATCAGCTACATGTTGGATTGGGGTGCCCAGGTCATTCCAGCGCAAGGCAGAGTGCCCCCAGCCAAATCCCTCCTGCTGTGGGCAAAGGCAGCGTCCCAGGTGAGGCCTCCAAAGAGGCTCCTATGGGAGATGCCAGAGGCACCTGTGCCTGCCCCATAGGCCCTGCCCTAAAGCTGGAACAGCAGGCTGTGCCCATAAGCGGGGACACCTGAGGCCAGTTGAGCCCCTGGCCACGTCAGCAGCCCAGGAACTAAGGGGTGGGCCAGGGTGCAAGGCTGGCTTTGCTGCTCTGGGAGGCAGAGTCAGCCTTGAAGAAACACACACTGAGCCCAGGGCCCCAGCAGCAAGACAGGAAGGAGAGCCTCTGGCTGGGCGAAGGGACAGGGGCTGGGTGTCTGGAGCACGATGTCCTCCAACAGTCAGAGGGCCTTGGCGATGACCACCCAGAGCTCTCTGGGGTGGGGCACCATGCCTCCTGGTGGGGCGTCAGCCCCAGGAGACCTCTGCACTGGACGGCCCCCACCACACCCTCTCAGGCCCTCTCCTCACAGTGATGGTGACAATAGCCATCAGCACTGGAGAGGATCAGCTCTGCAAGGGCAGGGCCCCACCTTCCCGGCACACAGTGGAACTGAGCCTGGTGAGTTCTGGGGGAATGGCACTTGTTCAGGTTGGAAGTCAGTTCCCAGAATGGCAGGGGGCTCTAGGCCCCGACAGCTGATCAGCACAACCCCAGGTAGCCCCAGTATGCCTCCATCTCTGACCGAGGGCCAGAGGCTGTGCCCAGGGATGGGGGTACATCTGAGCCAGTGCTGGCCCTGTGTGGTAAGACCTAGGGGACAGAGCTCAGATTGGCCAGCCCCTTGAGGAACCAGGAGGACACGGTCTGAGACCCTGAGTCATTCTTGCCCCCGAGTCTGTGAATGCTCAGGGAAACAGCAGTCTGCAAGGCAGGGGCCTGTGCCAGCCTGGGCACACGAGAGAGGCACAGGTGGGCCTTTGCCACTAGCAGTGCACAAACCCCACACATCCTGGGCTCAGGATGAAAGAGCTGCAGGGAACCCCCAGGAGCCGCCCCCCAGCCAGGGGCCTATAGGAAAGTGAGGGTGCTGCCATCTACAGGGCCTGCTAGGGCTCGGCTTTCCATCCAGACCCATGATAAAGCACCCACTGGCAATGGGACAAGTGTTTCCTATGGGGAAGGATTGCTGCAGGGAGGTTTGCCCCTCTGGCCACTGTGACTTCCAGGGAAGGGGGGAGAAAAAGGGAGGGGAGGCAGGGGGAAGGGTCATCAGGCCTCCCCAGCTCTTAAAGGCTGCAAAGCACTTTAGCAGGTTGGGGAAGGGGGATTGGTCACAGTCCCTGCTGTTCCTGGAGACTCTGCCCTAGCCCCACCACATCCCTGGCAGGGGTGCACTGACCCAGACAGGGGGCACCTCATGGGCAGTAATGGGGACCCTGCTTCCTGGGAGGGAAATTCCGGGTGTCCTTGGCAGAGACACCTGAGCATGGGCTGAAGCTGGGGTATCCTGGAGTGGAGACGGAACCTCGAGCCCCAAGGCCCACCTGCCCAGGACGCTGAGAGGAGAGGGGAGGGCAGGGCTTGGCGAGTACCCACCTGACCGCCTTTCTCTCCCGGAGGGCCTTCTTTGCCAGGGTGCCCCTGTCAGAAAAGAAAAGGCCTTGGTCAGACATTGGCCGCCCAAGAAAGTAGCCTCCTTCAGGCTTCTGCTCCCCTCACAGCACCAGAGCACATGGCTCTGATAGTTGATGTTCCCTCATTTCCTTCCCTTGCCAGGAGCAGGGTGAGCGCGGAAGTCCTTGACAGCAGGAGAGCAACCAAGCACAGCTCCCCGCTCCCAGCCTGAGCTAGTCAGCGCAGAGCTTCGGCTGCCTCATCTGCACAATGGGAACCACAACACTTTGTCAGCCCTCGCCGGGCCAGGAATGTGTGCACATGGTGTGCATGGTGGCTCTTAGCTCAGCTCACCCTCTAGTACAGCTTCCACAGGCAATGGACCCATGACTGAGGACGGGATAAGGAAGGCACCTGCTCCAGGTCACCTGGCAACATGCATCTGTGGGGTCTGGGGTTGGGCTCAGGCTCTGGGCGGTGCATTTCAGGACTGGTAGACCTGGGGACCTCTGACTATCGGGGGGTGGGGGGGAGCCAGAGGAAGGCAAAGCCTGTCACCTGGCTGAGGGACCCCAGCACATACCCAGGTGTGGCCCTGGTTACGCCCCCTTCCCCTGGGCCTGGGCCAATCCCATTCCCAGGGATGTGAGTTTCTCTGACTTTCCATAGTGATAAAAGTAGTAGGACCTGTGTTCACCACGTGGGGACACAGGCCCACCACGAGGATCCCAGTGGAGAGGCTGGCCGGGCACAGTCTGACTCCCCGGCATCCCCCACCCACCTCGTGACTGTGGACCTGGATGAGATGCCCTTTGACTGAGCACCCTAAAGCGCTGGGACTCTGTCTCCAGACATGGCAGGTTTAAGGAAACCACAGACACATCTCTCAATAAATGATTTGTGTGTGGCTTTTCAGAGACTGGGTATTCTACTCTGTCACCCAGGCTGGAGGTAAGTGGCACAATCATAGTTCAGTCCCTACAGCCTCGAACTCCTGGCCTCAGGTGATCCTCCAGAGTAGCTAGGACTACAGGTATGCACCACCATGTCTGGCTAATTTTTTTTGTTTTTGTAGATATGGAGTGTATGTGCCTGGGCTGATCTGAAACTCCTGGGCTCAAGCAACCTTCCACCTCAGCTTCCCAAAGTGTTGGGATTATAGGTGTGTGCCACTCTGCCCAGCATCAAGTGTGGTTTTTACATTTTTATTAGTTGTGCAATTGGACTTGATGCCTTTGCAAATAGCCTGTCATGATGGCAAAGCAAGTCAGAGTGCAAATGGTCCCTTTTGGGGAGCCGGTGGCCTGGGGAGTCTTTGAGGAAATTCAGGCTCTGCTAGGGACACACTTGGTCTCTGGTCCAGAGGGGGCACACTCGGTGTTCCCACCATGAGGTTAACAGCACCAGCACCTCATGGTGGCAGGGCTGGACCCAAATAGCAACAAGGAGAGGTTCTTTGGGGGTTTTTATCCCAGTGCCACCAACCACAGCCCTTTTTGTGTTAAGCAACTTGGAGTGGGGGGGCATCTGTGGGTGGCCGAGTGCCAGGCTCCAGAATGATGCACTGTAGGACAGACTCCAAACCTCAGTCACTCAGGGAAGCCAGCTGACCTCATCACATGATGACTCCTCGGTCAGGCGCTGGAGACACCAGCCTGCAGCAGGGCTGCTACACGGACTGACCCCCAGTACCCACGAGGCGCTTACGCACGCCCCCAACCACAAACGCCAGCAAACACCAACAGCTGTGCTGAGGTCGAATTTCTCCAGGTATATTTTAAGTTGTATTTATAGACTGTCAGTAACCGGGGCTGGGAGGTGGGGGGGACAAAATTTGCTCAGTAAAAATGTTTGAACAGAAAAAGACTGAAAGGAAACAGAAGACACTAACAGGAGTGATTGATCTGTCCGAGTGAAAGGCCAGGCCTGTTCCCTCTTGTTTGCGTTTTCCAATATTCTGTAATGAGCGTTACTTTTATAATGGAAAAATAATAAAGCTTAAGTTATTTGTATTAGATATTTCCCTGATTAAAAAAGTAATATATGTTCATTGTAAGCAATTAGGCAAGTGGAGAGGAGATTAAAATCCTTCATAAGCTCAGCACGCAAAGTGACGGTGGCTAATTGCATGGATACAGTCCTTCTAATCCATTTTCTCTGCATATATGCATGCAAAATTGGCATGGTATGATCTATTTCTAATTTAATATTTCACTGTGAGCATCTTCTCATGTCACAGAATATTTGCTGCAATTTAATTTTTGCTGGCTCCATAATATTCCATTGAACCATAATTCATTTTATGGCGTCCCTGCGGTGTGCCATCAGGAATTATTTAACAATCTACTTCAGTGTGTTGGGTCTGCTCTGCTGCTTCGGAACACCTAATACTTCTTGATGGGTTTTAAATCAATCTTCCTTTCTTCAAAACCAAAACCAAACCCCCTACCGTGCTACCTTTCTAAAGGAGATTTTCTTTAAATCATTTTTTTTTCTTCTAGATTCAGATAGGACCACTGGATCTGGGTAGCGGAGCTGACTGATTTTCCCTTTTGTTTGAAGGACCTCCACGCGTGAGCTGGCTCTGCTGGACTCAAATACACCCACCTTCCAAAGGTGTGAGTGCCGGTCGAGGAGTCCATGAAGGGCAAGGCGAGGGTGCCTTAAAGGCACTCTCTACTCTTTGTTTACACTAAATAAGAATGGAAACTGGGTACCCTAATTCATTGCTGGTTTCAATGTGCGGAGGGGGATTTCAGGACAGAACAGTCAGGTCAGCCGCGGGCCCACAGATAACAGTCTAGCAAGGAAAGGGGGTGCAGCCTGCCCCACACCCAGGCTCGACTGTCCCTCAGGGCCAGGCCTGGCCATCAGCATCACACACTGAGGAAAGGAGCAGAAGAGCGGCAGGAGGGACACACGTCACCCTGTCCCCAGTGGCTCCACCCACGGGGACCAGATGGGGTGGTTTCCACTTGGTTGTCATTTTATTTATTTTCCTAATTTTGTATAACAAGATGTGCTATTTTTATAATTAGAAAATGCAAATAAATACAAATGTACATTAAAGGACACAAAGGACCCATTGGAAAAGATTAATCCCTTAGTGTGCAGGTGTGGCCAGGCAACTGCAGGTCCCCAGAGAGGTCCACACGGTGACAAGAATGACCACAGGCTGCTTGTTCCCATCAAGGAAGGGCGATTTGTGATTTGCGATTCGCTGGACCAAATATTCTCAGCCACAGGAATGCTGTGCGGTAAGCAGCCACCAATTAATTGTCAACATATTTAACTTTCTCGTTTAGTTTTTAATGGCCTTATTAAAACCATAAAATATGCTGTGTTTTAAATAATTCATTTAGCTAATCTTGTGTTCTGAAATGGGCTCTCTTTCAGCATCAACTAAATAACCTCCCCCCAAAAAATAACAGCCAGCAGCAACTTACAGAGAAGGTGGTGGGTACAGGCTCACACGCAGGCACACACACGCATGCACATTTGCACACACGTGTCCTGAGCACCTTCCACTTCCCTGCACCACCCCCTCCACACAGCCTGGCTACAGATTGGACTTGTCACTAACTCGCTATTTCCAGGCAGAATCTAATTTAGCTCCACAGCTGTGCACTCACACATCGCAAACACATTTGCTCACTGCTCTCCCTTCTCAGTGCGTGAATGCTAAAAATATACACGGCCCACCGTGCTTTGCTTCCAGCACTGGGGACGCACGCGAGGGCTCAGCGCCCGGCCGGGCCCTACTCATCGCTCAGAACTGGGGGCTGAGTTCTGGTAATTATACAGCACCCCAGTAAGTAACTAACACTCCACCCTTCGGTGAAAACACACTGTGCAAAGCATGTCCAAAACCCAATAACCACTGAGCAGTCAGGCTCCAAAATAAATGGGTCTTCAAAACCCAGCCCAAGAGAGCCAGTGATGTCCGATAAGCCTGGGTCCTCAGCCCTATCAAGTGTGCAGACGGGGCAGGGTGTGGAGGGCTGAGGGGGAAGGGCTACTCACCGGGGGTCCGTCGGCACCGGGCATTCCTGGAAGGCCTGGTTTACCCAAGGGACCCTAGGATAAACCAAACTCTGTTAGGAAACACTTGGGCTTGCCCACCCTCTTGATATGTCCCCAATGTCACTGTTCAACGTTCCTGCCTCAGGAAGTACGGCCAGAGGTGCTCAACTCCCACTAACGGGAAGCACCAGCCACCTGCAGCCCCCACAGAAAAGGTGCCGTGCCCTCTCGGTGTTGCCAGAGCCTTTGAGTTTCACCATAGGAACAAAACTGTCCCACCAAGCATTTCGCCCCTTCTCTCCTTGCCTCTGCTGCCCTAGGAGCCTTTCCCAAAGGCCTCCTCTGCCCCTCATGTTGCTATGCTTTCCTTGTGCCCCTCCTCCTGGTGGCCCAGCCCTCCCAGGTCCATTCACACAAACGTCCCCAGAGCTTGGCACAGTGGTCTAGCCTAGGGCATGCAGCATCCCTTTGGCAGCTGGGGGTCCCAAGCCTGGCAGCCTCCCAGCCCTCTGCATTTCTAGGGATTCCCATGACCAGGGTTACCCCAAGAGGCGCTCGTGATACCCTAACTGCCTAGTGCCTGGCTAAGGCACAAGCTGTCACCCCAGGGCTTAGGACATGGCAGGTGCTGGAGACATACTTAGGGGTGCCAGATTTAGCAAAACAAAACTAAGAGCAACAACAGCAACAAAACCAGATGCCCAGTTAAATTTTTATTTTAGATAAAAAAATAGGTCAACTGGTAACGGGGTGTCCTGCATTATTTTTCTTGTTAATTCTGGCAACCTCCATACATGCTACAGAATGAACAAGTCTAAGAATCACTGAGGAATAAAACCCCAAGATCTTGCTCATGCCTGTCACTCAGGTCCTAGGACTCGGGTCTCAGTGCCTCTGGGTGACCCTAGGCACACGCTGTGAGCCAGCGGCAACCAAGGTCCTCCCAGGCCAGGCCAGGCCAGGCCAGGAAGTACTCCTACAGGTGCATGATGGCCATCACCATGCAGCCTGGGCCCACCTACCTTTTCTCCTGGTGGACCGATTGCACCTTGGGGACCTGGAAGACCCTAGGGTGGGAAAGAAGAGGATGAGGGGCCTCCTGACTCACAGCCCTCCCTGCCATCCACCAGGTCCCAGCCAATCATCCCTCATCCAGGCACCAGCCTGGGTTCCACTTCACTCCAGGCAAGGTGAAGGCAGAGCCCTGTGGGTTTAGCCCATGGTAGTGGGCTGGAGATCCCACCTCCCACGGCCCAATGCCAGGGCCGCCTCTCAGGCTCACTTACCTGGGCACCTGGGTTACCCTGCTGTCCTGGGGGGCCAGGCTCTCCCTGGGGACCCTATAAGAGACAAGAGGCCAAAGCAAAGGTACTGAGGTGGACTCTGGGCACTACACCCCAGGCTTGGAGCCTTGCCACGGCCCCAGTCCTGGTCGCCCCTCCTCTCTAACTTCCTCTGAGTGCCTGGGGCCAGCTGCAGGGACAGACACATAGGGGTAGTGGGGAGAGAATGGCAGGTGGGTCCTGTTGCAGAGAATCGAGCCAGGACTTAGGCTGTTGGCATTCATGCTGACCCTGTGGGCAGCCACTTGCTTATCAGATACACCTGGACACCCATCCAGAAGACATGCAGGAAAGGAACTGACTAGGAAGATTTTATTTGGCGGAAAAGTCCCAAATCATCCTGTCACGCTAAAGTCTCCTGGGCCCCCTAATGAGACAGGGGTGTGCAGGAGATGGGTCTCCCAGGGGGAGTTAACACCTGCCATGCTCTGCTGACTGGCCCTGGTACTAGACGGGCCAGGCAGGACTCCTGGCTTCTAGTGCACTGCTCTGCCACTGAGGGTGAGCATGGCTGCCATGCACCTATACGCTCCTCTTCATCTTCCCAGCGGCCTAGAGAGCAACGCTCCTGCCTACCTGGGCAAGCAGCATGCCAGGGAAAGTCACCATGACCAGGCTGGGTCCCAGGTACTCACCACATTTCCTTTGGGGCCTGGCTGGCCATCCATACCTGTGACACCCTGCATCAGATTTAGTAAGAGAACAACACATACTAAATACAGAAGAATTAACAACCAAAAGCAAAGTCCCACCCAACCAGGCTCGGATGCCTGCCCCACAGTGCAGCAGAGGACGTCACAGTCTCTGGGGAGGGGAACAACTTGATCCTAAATCTCTTCCCCAGAGGGTCCACTGATTAGCTCACTAACCCTCCCCTAAGGGTCCCCAGAGCTGCCAGGCCCCGGCATCCCAGGGGCAGGACTGGAGTTCTAGAAAAGCAGAGGGGTTAAGAAGGGTGGAGGGACAGGCCCTGTCCTAGGAAAGCCGCTCACCAGGGCAGAGCTCCCCTGGAACCAAGGGCTTCTGCCCCTTCCAGAATTTTTGCAGAAGCTGCTGAAAGTTCTTTCAAGCAGGGAGGAAATGTGGCATCCTGGGATTTTGTCTATAACCCGAACCACACTTGTGTGCCGGGAAGGATGGCGGCCAGTGTGAGGGTAACAGTGAGCCTCAGGCGCTGCCTGCACGCCCACACCTGTGGGGGTCCTTTCTTTTGCCCACAGCAGTAAAGACTTGCTGTGCAGAGTGGTCAGTGCACATCTGCTGCCCTGGTGCCCGCATGGGCCACCAGCTAGGCTGTGGCGTCTCAAGGGTCATGAGGAGGACAGACACACATAGAGACAGCAGGACTTACGGGAGGTCCGGGAGGGCCTGGTGGCCCCTTAGGCCCAAGCAGACCTCGCGGGCCCTGCAAGAGGAAAAAACAAAGAAAGTTTCAACTCCCCCAGGAACCCTGGCCTTCCTCTCTGTCCCAGGACTCTGGGCCCCTCTAGCCTCAGCTTCTCCCAGAGGGCCAGTGGGTGACTCCAGGTCTCCCAGAAGTGAACCAAGATGCCCTCTCAACCTGCTCCATCTCACATCCCCACCCCGTGAGCACTGGGAACTAGGACTGGGTGCCTGGAGCTGAGGGGTGCTCAGGGTATCAGGCAGCACCCCCAGGGAAAGGGGCCTTTCAAATCTCCCACTGCTGATAACTGCCCAGGGCAGGCGAGCCCACAGCTCTCCTGCAGAAGTGTGGTACAATTATACCCCACTGCCTGGAGCGCTTTTGTCCAACTCATTCCCAGCCTCCTCCGGAATCCCTCTCAGCAATGACTCTGATCTCAGAGGAGCCAGGCTGCAGGGAGGAGAGGCGGAAGAAACTAGGTCTCTGATGGGAGCCCCCTGCCTGGAGGCTGGAGAGCTCAGATCTTTTCTGGATGGCTACCCTGCCCAGGAGCTAAGCCTCCCTCCCTCCTGCATCTGTGGGGGGCCTGTGAGAAGAGACCCACGCCCTGTGGGTGGCACAGCCCAGAGGCACCGCTGCTCCCGGCACGGTGACAGAATTTACGAGTCAGCAGGCCCTGTCTACCACGGGCCGCTCCCTATGACAATCCACCGCCCTGCCGGCGAGGAATTAACCAGCCTGTGAGCAAGAGCATGGACATCAAGTGCCCTTAAATTTGACAGAACCTTTTCAGACTCAGTAGAAGAGAATCCTTGTCATGTTCATTGCCTCTTAAATGTTTCCTTCGTTATTTTAATACCTAGTCACATAAATGTTTCTTAGAAACTAATAACCCAGAAGGTATTGCTTAGACATGTGGGAAGGAGAGAGCAGTGCTGCGTTCTCCTCAGCAGCTAATCAGACATCGAGGGTGTAATTTAGTCCCAGATGAATCTACAGATGCCAACCCCTGCCCTCTTCGATGCCGCATTTGCCATATTTCTCATCAATTAGCATCGCCAGATGCACACAGCTGCGTAGACTCGGGTAATGAAAAAAGAGATAATTTAAAGCAACAGTGAGTGGAAAGTAATTAATGTCCTTTCATCATCGAGGAAATTTGCTTTGGGCCTACATATGAGTCAGCCTGGGATAAAGAGCTCCTCAATGCCAAGGCTGGGCCTGTGCTGGAGGGACCCACTTTGGGATAGCACAGGACAGGGCTGGTGCAAACCCTGACAGATTCGGGCTCTGTGACTGCCCAGACCCCACCACATCCCTCAAGGGCCCACGTGTCCTCCCACAGGAAAAGTGCAGACCAGCTCCTGGGCGCTGCCAGCCAGCCTACTAGTTGTCCTCTGTCTTCTTCCCCTGGGAGATACCCAGATTTGTCTGACCACGAGGCTGAGCCCCTCTGCCTGTCACCATGCTGACCATCCACACTCCCGCCACCCAGGCAGTGGACTTACAGGCTCCCCAGGCAGTCCCCTGGGCCCAACTTCACCGTCATCACCCTATAGAGGAGAAAAAAGGCAGGATTTTAGGGACAAGTCATAAAGCCTGGACACAGTGAGACCGTTTTCCTACATCAGTGGAGAGGGGTCTTTGTCCTAGGGCTATGTCAGCATTTGCTGGATTTATCAGGCTCTGTGCCATCAGGAGCTCCTGGGAGCTGTCAGGTGGGCAGACGTGGGGTGACAGGCCAGGCCTGGGGCTGAGCCAGGCCTGGGGCTGAATGCCCATGTGGGAACTCACAAGCCCCCACTCCAAAGCAAAGCTGGGCAGAGAGACTGAAGGCCATGTTCACTTAATGAACGAAGTATACTCAAGTGGGTGCATCAGGGGAGAGCCAGAGATCCCTGGGCCACCCCCTGTGGAACACACCAAAAAGAGCCTTTTCCTTCTGGCTCTAGACAGGCGCGCCCAGGTTCCACCAGCTCACACCAAGGGCCACTCGCAAGCATGCTGTGCCTGTTTAACATGCCACGGCTCCCTCCCACCTCCTGCAAGTGCAGTACATGCTCTCCCACACAGCCCGCCTGCCTGTGGGTGCACACCCCACACATACACCCTATGCCTGCGGTCATACGCAGCCATGCAAATATATGTGTGCACACACACACATGCACACACACCATGCCTGCACACACACACAGGCACACACATTCCATGCACTAACATGCAGACAGTCATGCCTACATGCACGTATACCAGGACACACATGTATCCCACAGGCCAAAACACATACAGCCATGCCTAAATGTATGTGCATAGGGACACACATGCAAAGTCACACACATGCACATAGGCACAGTTAAAAACAGCATACATCCACACATGTGCACACAGACACACATGCACACAGGTACAGATTCACATATATGCACACACATGACACAGTCTTACACACATTCACACACATGCACAGTTGCATGCGGTCACACACAACCACACACCGGCACACACAGTCACACACATATGTGCACACATGTTTCCTCTGAATTAAGAAGCACAGACATCCAGATGCTCCCTCTGTCCTTCCTCATCTTACAACAGACTGTGCTGAGGCTTGAAAGCTGCTCAAACAGAAGTGCCACTCCCCTTCCAGGGCTTCCCCAGGGCTCCTTAATCCTTTTCCCTAAAACCCCTCTAACACCCACAGACACTGTCTGAGTGCCTTAGGTGCATGTAGGGAGGGGCCAGTGGGGCCCGTGCCGCAGTCCCCCCCAAGCTATGGCCTAGACATGGTGCTCAGCCTCCAGCCCCATGAGGACATGAGCGCAGATCCCAAGAGCTGCAGGTGCACACATCCCAGGCTCTGAGCTCCCACAGAGAACAACTCCCCTCCTGTGTCAATGAACTGGTACGGTCACCTGCCCCCCTACATCTTGAGCATGAAGGTTAATCCCACCACCCTACTCTGTTCACGCAGATCCTTGCGCTTGGCCCCTTGGCACCTCCACCCGACTCCCCAGCTGGGAGAGATAAGCAAAGACACTGAGCTCAGAGAAATCTCCCAGGGGGCTAGGGTACCTGCCACCTGCAGTTAGAGGTGCCCTTTCTGAGACCCAAGAGAGGTGATATGCTCCCCGGCCGCACCCACTGGCAGGAGGGACAAGGCCAGTGCAAAGGCCTGTGACCAGCATTATCTCACACACAGCGCAGCCGCCTCTCCACACGAGGTCACCTTCCCACTCAGAATTCTCTTCCTCCTCCCACCCCGCCCCCACGAGCAGCCGGCCAGCCCCGCTGCCTCAGGCCTTTCCCCAAACTCACTGAGGAGCAGGGCAGGCAGATACAGCCGCAGAACGCTGGGATACCTACCCTTTCTCCATCATCTCCCGGAGGGCCAGGGGGGCCAGAAGGACCAGGGTCACCCTAGGAGGTGAACAGGGCCAGCGTTAGCCTCTCCTGAGCAGGCCACCCAGGGGTCTCTCGAGTTCCCTCTTTGTTTTTCTCTAATTCTGGTAGTGAGACTCCCACATCCTCAGATCGGTCTTCGAGATTCTTTTGAATATGCAGCAGGCTGAGGGCTGAGGCCGGTTGTGGAGACTCACCTGAGTCTCACCTGGGTGGCCCAACAGCAGGAGGGTTGCTGCATGGGGCACCCAGTGGACTGCACAGGGCCATAGACACACACACAGAGCCAGGTCCGAGCTAGTCTCAGCCTGCATTCTCTGTGGGAGCAGGGCCACGTCGGCAGCCCCACCTTCACACCCACGGAAATAGCCACCAGCTAACAGCTGCAGGACTCACACACAGTCGGGCAGGGACTGCCCTCCTGGCTGTGCAGTTCTCACATCACTGTTGGAGAAGGCAGATGCAGCACTTTGGATAAATTGCAACAGCCACTTTTCAGTGTATTATGGAATATAATAGATAATTGTTACTGGCAAAATCAACAAACCTCCCTGCGAGTTTGTATGCATGTACATATGTGCCTGTCTGTCCTCAATGTACTAAAATATAAAAGAGGCATCAAAAAAATCTACTCCAAAAAGAAGATGATAAGAGAGAAACCCTGCACCAAGCCGCAGAGGCCCCGCACTGTTTTCTTACCCAACAGGGGTAAGAAAGCCTGGATGGGTGGCCAAGTGTGGCCTTCCCCTCACTGTTCCTAACAGGAACAGCCACTGGAGACCAGCTCTAAGCCCCCAGGACCACCACTCTCATGGTACAATAGTAGCTTATTGGATCTCCCACCCTGGGACAAGATCTCAGGAAACACAGGGTGGACTTCCAAAGGGAAGGGCCCATTCCTCACGCCCTTTCATGCCCCTGCAGTGAGTGGGCCCGTCTGGCTCATTCACCACAAGCTGCAGATAAGAAATCCAATTTCTAGGTGGTGCCTATGGCTCAAAGGGGTAGGGTGCTGACCCCAGATGCCAGAGGTGGTGGGTTCAAGCCCAGCTCCAGCCAAAAAAAAAAAAGATTTAGACATCTGATTTCTTTAGACTAAAGAGACATCCTCCTGGGGTTCATCTGCATTCACTGACCCTCGTGAGGTTCATGTGCGGACCATGTTGGAATGGAGGGACCTGAGCCCGTATAAGAAATCTACGTGGAGGGGCCTCTCGAGAAACCCCTCCACTGCACAGTTGTTTCTCTTCCCGAGAAAGTACTTACCCTCTGTCCCTTCTCACCTGGCAACCCAGCCAGGCCATCAAAACCACGGTCACCCTGCAAGGAACACAGAAAGGCCACTTCAGACTATGCTGTGTAAACGCAGATGAGTGACGGCCGCCCTTCCAGGGGCCATGCTTCCTGCAGCACCTGTGTACCTTGGACCCTTGGTGGCCACTGGCCAACCCTCCCACCACATCCAAGCTCCTCACCCCCAAACACCAACACAAGCTGCAAAGGGAGAGGTGGCTTTTGTCCCCACGTCCCAGGCCCTGGGACTATGGACCATCTTACAGTATTCCTGACGGCAGCTGCAGCCTCCATGTGCACAGGCACAGAGACTCTGTCTGCACAGTGCTATGACCCAGAGCCCAGAGGGCTGCCTGCCACATAGGTGTTCACACTCTTTCACTGGCTGGCCCTGGTCACCCTGGCTCCCTGGCCGGCAGGAACAGAGTCCTGCCTCAGACTAGGTGTTGCAGACCATGAAGGGTGATGTCCAGGGCAGGATGTTTGGGTTTTCAGTCATTTTGTTGTTGTCTATACACAGGGACAGACCCAGTAACGCTGTCTTCTCCATCCAGCACCCCAGGCTACCTGCTTGGCTCAGGGCTCATGGGAAGCACAGTGCCCTCCAGCCATGCCAGTTCACAGAACAGGGATAGTGGACACCTGGCATTTGCTCCTGACGCAGTCCTTATCCCCCCTTCTAGATAACAGCTATTGTCCCCATTATGGGTTCCTCAGTTATAACTCAGGCACCTCCCATGGCCTTGGACAAATGCTTTTAGGGGCTGAGAAAGGGGGGCAAGAATGGGGCAGGTGCCACATACCCAAGCACAGCGGTGGCCCCAGGGGATGAGGTCCTGGTGCAGTGCTTGTCAGCACCCATGTGTGGGCTCCAGAGCACAGACAGCCCCTGCCTGGATGAGACCTCTGGCCCCTGACACTCGCCCTGCACCTCCAGGAACAGTCTCATGGTGGTCCCACCCCAACCGGGGCGCACCACCTACTAGAAAGGAGAAACCACCCCCTCCGAGAAAACTAACTGGGACGGTCACACTTGCTTGTGAAATAAGTGCATGGAGTCCCGCCTGTCTTCATGTCAGATGCCAGAGCAATTGACCCGAGTGAGTGTCACTTGTCATCATAACCACAGCTGTCACATAACCAGTGTCCTAGTGGCATCATCAGTGTGACCACAGGGGTGATGGGCTTAAGATCTGGGGGCACCAAAGGGTACACAGCAGCCTACCTTGGGGCCAGTCTGTCCAGGCATTCCTCTGGCTCCGTCACTCCCGGCCCGACCCTGGAACAGAGAAAAGGTGTCAGTACAAAAGAGCCTGCTGTCACCGAGGGCCCTGAGCAGTGGCTTTCTATTAAAGTACATGAGGACATGCCTGCCACGGGCCCCAGGCTGCTCAGAGGACCTGGATGCACCACGTCTCACACCAAAGGACTGGACACCTGGGGCTGGCCTTTAGGGGCCATCCTGAACTGCCAAAGGGGACAGTGCCACTGCCCCTTCAGGTTTTGAGAGGACAGCATGATGTAGCAGATGAGGCCACACTGGGGAAGAAACCAGCATGTGAGCCGTCATCGTGGGGGCCATCCGTGTACAGCCCACCAGAGGGTGTGCTGAGGATGTGACTGGGCAGGATGGCGCCTTTCCACTACTCAGAAGGCAAATGAAAGGCCAGAGACTCACGAGGGAGAGAGAGAAAGATCTAGGCGTCCTCCAACTACGGCCTGCAGGCCATATGCAGCCCACCTAGGACATTTTCCGGCCTGCTGGGTGTTTTTGCCACCACTGCCTGTCCTACTTAGCAGCTGACTCATCCCGGGGCCTGCAGTCTGGACCTCCAACAGTCTGAGGGACAGTGAACTGGCACCCTGTTTAAAAAGTCTGAGGACCCCTGAAGGTAGTCCATCTGACTCAGGAAGATAGCAAGGCCCAGAAGGGCACCTGTCTCTCGGACCACACAGCTGCCCAGACAGCCTGTCCCTAAAGCAGCCAAGGATAAGCCTACCTTGTGTGATGAGGGGTCCACCTGACCGGCCATGGGCTGGGGAAAGGCCTGGACCTCCCAGAGCTCATGATAAAGCTCCCCACACCCACCAGGGGGAGAGCCAGCCAGGGGACAGGGACTTGCTGGCTGTTATTAAATCCAGCCAGACCTCGCTCGCCAGCAAGGCACACCCTGTTCCCCATCCCCATGTGCTCTCATTGAAGGAGGCTATCGCCAAGCAGAGAGCACCTGGGGCACACGGGGAATGGCAGCCTTGGGTCCCAAAGTACTGCCAAACAGCAGAGGCAGCTCCTAAGAACAGCAGACCAGACAGAGGGATCTGGGCAGGCCACAGGGATGTGTCTGCATCAGGGGAGGGAGGAGTCTTGGGGTAAATGCTCAGCTCACAGAAGGTTCCAGATGTTACTCCAGGGCAGTGCCATGCCCTGCCTGGCAGCCCAAGGGCCTGCAGGAGCCTCTCTTGAAATCTCCAAATGCTTTTAGAAATCAAGAAAAGTCCACAGGCACAGCATGACACTGTCCTGCTAAACATGGGGACACTTCCATAACCCACAGGGACTCGCTCCCTACAGGCTACCCTGGCAAAGATCTTGGGAGGTTGCTCAAATGCCAGGAGCCTGGCCTGCAGCTCTGGGACCCATGGCCACTGTCCTCTCTTCCCAGGGGACTCGTGGGGCCTGCTTCATGCCCGGCAGCACTCACGGCCCTGACGCTGGCACTCTGCCACTGGCCACACGAAAACCTCTTCCCTTATCTTCTCTCTTTTCGCCTTTTAACCTTGCCCTGACGAGGAGATTATTCCTGGTAAGGCTAGACAGTTATGTGTTTACGAGATACATAGGAAACCTTAAGGGAATAAAATACTTTTCAGAATCTGAACCAAGATAAATTACCCAATTGTCAACCAAGAATCACAGAATTCCAGCTTGGTGGCCTTTTGGCATCATCCAACCCAGCCCCCCACTTGATGCCCGGATCCCTCCCCAGGTCCCTGGACCTGCCACGCCCCAGCTTATTCATTTTCACTCACTATCTAGTTCATTCCCAAGATAGGGCACCTGGAACCAAGAGGGAATTACTCATTTTTGTTTTTAGACTCAGAAACTGAAGCTGCTAAGTGGTAGCTTGAGTGGACAGCGTGGCTGGAAGAGGCCCAAACACACACAGCACCACGCCAAGTACTGTCACCAGAAACAGTCACTGATTGAACAGGTCCATTTGTTAGATGGTGATGAGGGTTACTGGTGTCTAGCAGTTTATAAACACACCCTCTTTCAGCAGCCACAGTCAGGTGGGACACGCTAGCTCCACCCAGGAGGACAACATGCCAGCCAGACAGTGCCAGGTAGCTGGGAAGCCCGTCCTCTGGCTTGAACAGGCACCTGGCTGTTCTCCCTAAATTGGGGCCATTTCTGCAGAAATGATGCTTCCCCAGAGACATAAGGCCCACCAATAAATTTACCTTCACGACACTTGCTGCCCAAGTCCTGGGAAATTGCTTTAATCAAAAATGGTCATCAAACTGGATGAATGAACTCAAGGCAGAGGCTGGGTGGCAGGGACAGGTCAGCTATATCTACCCCCAGGACACAGAGCAGCTGGCTCACATGTGGCTTTGGAGATGGACATGCACTTCAAATGGAGTGGAGCAAGCTGCCTTGTGCTAAGAGCTTGGCCTTTGCCATGGGGCACTGTAGAGGGGGCAGCCCCACCCCAGACTTGGGCTCCATCAGCCCAAACTGTGGTCACTGAACCATGAACTCATGGGCATCAAACACGTACCCGTCTTCCAGGCTTCCCCGCTGGACCAGGTGGACCCTGCACTCCTCGGGGACCCTGGCAGGAATCAGAGGACACAGAGTCAGTGATGGGTCTGTCTTTTACAGAGGAAAGAGCAAAGTCTTGTTCCCGAGCTTGCCAATCCAACCCGTGACTTTTGGTCCCATCTGCCAACATGGCATTGAGGGGACAGCCCTCCCCAGAGTGAGGGCAAGGGATAGGAAACAGAGCCAGCTCATTCCTGCCACCACCGAGTCACTTCTGTGTCACATGCAGTGTTGCAGGAAGCCATGACAATCCCACTCATTTCCTTGAAGAAAAGCAGCATTCGGGGCACCATCACCCTCACAGTCACTGCACCCAAGAATGAGGGTGCCCTCCAGAGAGCAAAGGCGAGGTTCCCACATACCTGAGGCCCCATGTCTCCCGGCTCTCCCTTCAGTCCTCCGCTCCCAGGAGGGCCCTAGGAGACAGTGCTGGGTTAACACCTGCTCAGAGGAGAGACGGGAGCAGGGGAAGGCTGCTGGGGTGGCCGGGGGAGGGGACAGGGAGGCCTCGCCCCGTTGCCAGCACACAGTCTTTAGCACCCAGAGCCCGACTCACTGACTCCAAGAGAACCAGAGCAGGAGAATGTCTGGGCTTCTTCCTAATTTGGAGCTAAATTCTAGACTGGGGAGCTCCCAGAACCACAAAGCTCATGGAGACGTTTCTCTCCTGGACGAACTCAACTCTGGTCCACCATAGCCCTCAGCTTTGGGCATGTGTACACGTTCTATGGTCATTTGGGAAAGGTGCCCTAGAAGTGGGTGTCCAACCCTACATCAGCCTCTCTGAGCAGGGGACTGAGCCCAGACCCCGTGGTACAGAAGTGCTGAACCTCCTGGCAAACTCACATGTTGTGGAGAGCCCAGAACCCAGCCACTGTGCCCATCACTGAGCCTGCACCTGAGGGAGACCTGGGTGAGAGCTAAGAAGGGCCGAGCAGGGCAAGGCTGGGACCCCAGTGCCCGTCCTGCATTGAGCTATCTTGATTCTGAAACAGGGCTGCCATGATTGATGGGGCCCTGGAAGAAAGAAGCTTGGACCCCCAGTTCACCAGGCAAAGTCACTGCTGGTCTAGGAGGGAGGCTTCTGAGACTTCCCTAGGACTCTGTTCCTCCAAGGGGCCACACCTATGCCAAGGTGCCCTTGACGGCAAACGTGGGGATCACAGCTCGTGATGTGTTCTCTGCAGGGTGAGTTCTAAGCTCACAGTACAGGGGTGAGGAGGAGCCTGTCTCCCGCCCCCCTCAGGTCTTCCAAGTCCCTTCCGGTTTAGACAGAGGTGGGGGATGTCTCCCTGGGATGGCTGATGTCAGTTCTACCTCAGATTCCCCCCAAGGCAACCTCAAGGCACTGTCACACCCCCACCACATCCCCTCACACAGGGCTGAAGTAGCACCAGGACACAGCTTGTCCGTACTGGGCACAGAGACTGGCCGAGGGCCACCCTGTATCCACATAACTGCATGGCCATCCACCACTGTCCACTGCGGACACAGGCAAGGCCAGGCCAGACAGGGCACCCAGCTCCCAGACCACCAATGACTTACCATGGGGCCAGGCCTCCCGGTAAGGCCCATCGGGCCAGCTGGTCCCCTCAATGCCAGCTGCAAAGGAAGGAGAGACATGCCGAGGAAGAGGCAAGGCAGGAGGGAAGGGGCAGACTGGACAGGGCAGGGACGGAGGCTCTGGGAGCCCACCCACCTTGCTAACTGGGCTCCCAGCACTGACCAACACGCAGAAGCCAGGGTGGCTTCCACCTCCTCTATCTGGGCCCCCCCAGCTCCTTCCTCTCCCCTACACTGCGAGGGCCGCTCCTGCCCCTCACCCCTTGCTGAAGTGGAATGAGCCTCCCTCTCTGGTGGGAAGGTGCGGGGGGCGTTTGCCGGGGAGATCAGGCTGTGTGCCGCACACTTTCTGTCTCACAGGAGGCACTTGGAGCACACTCCAGCAGCTGGGGAGGCATTTGGGGGAATAACGAACCCCACACCACCCTGGGCTCTCTGTGACCCATGACCGCATCTGGACGTGCTCCCACCTGCCACCTCGCAGGCCCCACTGATATCCCAAAGAACTGCTTCTCCCACACATGACTCTGTTTCCCCAGCAGGATGTCATGTTTATTTTAGAAGTTTATTTTACATTATGAAATCTTCTCCTAAGCCCATCACTCACTTGGCTTCACTGAAATATCCACAGATAAAGGGCCAGCCAGGCAGGCCCAGGTCAGTTAATCTAGCTACAGGTAATAGGGTTTGCTACACGCCATCCTGCATCACTCCGGCAATTTGCTCCATAGCAACGACTCTGTACTTACACCATCCTGTAATTATCCATGCTCTGTGATCATTAACATCGACTCCGGGCCGCTCAGGGAGCCACACAAATATTTCCTAAACAAGGCATTATCTAGAGCTTCACTGCATGCCCCACTGAAGGATCACCCGCCCACAGGGCAGGGTTTACTCCTATCATGGGCAATCAGCAATCTGGAGCCGTGTCAATTAAAAACACAGTTCACTGGTTAGCTAACTTGCAGCAAGGAGGCCAATGCGCCTCTGTAGACCCTGCTTCTTAGGAACCCCCAGGCTGAGAGCCAGGGGCTCTGGAGCCCAGGGGCTTTCACCTAGAGGTACAAAGAAGACACCACTGACAGGAGCCACTGGGGTTTCTCTCTGAGCATTTTGGGACCCCAGCAGAGAGTGTGCACATGCGGGGTGGGGGTTCAGCCCAGGGTGGAGGTGGCCTGTCAGGAAGTTAGAATCTGGACCCTCAGAGTGGACAAGGACCCTGAGAAACCCACCAGACATTCCTCAGGACACTGAGAGCTGGATGCTCCCATGGCCCCACCCCAAAGGCAGGCACACTGGGCTCTGAGAAGCACTTCCCTCCAAGCCAGGCCTGAGCCAGTCCCCCAAGTCTCATCAGCCTCAGGGCTGGGACCCATGCTACTCACCCTGGCCTGCTGCAGGATGGCTTGCGCTTGGGACTCCTGAGCTGAGACCATTGGGCCCTTGGAGCCCGCATCACCACCGCCACCAAATCGGAACTGCAGGTGCAAGGCAAGGGTCACCCTGACAAACACCACCCAGCCGGCAGCATGGAGCTGCCCAGCCCCAGGTATACCAGAAGCCCAAGAAAGCCCTTTCTGGTGTCAGAGCATCTTCGCTGATAGCCCCCAGCTATTGTTGAGAAAACCCAGGGGCAGAATGGAAATGGCTGCATCAAGGAGGCCTATAAAATTGTTCCTGCTCCATGCTGGGCCCTGACCGAGCCCAGACCCTGGGCACCAGGTGGATGGGCAGCACCAGGCTCTGGAAAGCAAGTCTCAGTCATGAGACGGATGCCCAAGACCAGCACTCCACACACCTGCTGCAGCCAGGGCAAGGGGCTCACCCTCCTGCTGCCTCCTCAGCAGACCCGCAAGGTCAGGGGCAGGTCAAGCTCAGGCCTGAGTGGGAGGTGGGTGCTGGTGACCAAGGGGATGCATGCACGGTTTTCTTTCAGACAGAAGGGCACCACTGCCTTTCAGAGATGAACCCAGCTCAGACACCTGGCGCGCCGAGTCTACTCCGCCTCATCAGCAGGATGCCCCGGGGAGCTCAGCTCGCCCAGCCTGAGGTTCTAAAGGTCAGCTTATGATCATTTCCAGAAAATGCCTATCAAGAGCAGGGGCAGCTGTCTGAGGTGAGCCAGGGCTATCCTGCCTGTAAGACACACCTCAGGGCTAACACGAGATGCCGCCAGTATCAGGTGCCCCAAGGAAAAGCCTGAGAACTAAACATCACCGTCTTCAAAGGGGGCTTGGTGTGAGCATCCCACCTTCTCCTCAAAGGTCCGCTGTGAGGCACGAGGTGCTTGGGGCTGAGGGGCAGGGAGGCTGAGCCCAGCAGGGCCATCGCCCGAGGCAGGGTCCTGGGCCCTGGGCCGCCCACGGACCCTGAGAAGCAGAGACCAGAGGGACTCCTCCACATTGTGATGGACACAAAAAACAAACATGCCTCATTTGGACACGCTGCTGAGATCCAAATCTAGAAAGTTCTGGAATGAAACCACCATGGGTACAAAAGG
>CAUYQV010125697.1:0-12030 GCA_963574575.1 Galagoides demidoff
TTTTTGAGACGGAGCCTCAAGCTTTCCCCCTGGGTAGAGTGCCATGGCATCACAGCTCACAGCAACCTCCAACTCCTGGGCTCAAGCGAGTCTCCTGCCTCCGCCTCCCAAGTAGCTGGAACCACAGGCGCCCGCCACAAGGCCCGGCCATTTTTTGGTTGCAGCCATCATTGTTGTTTGGCAGGCCCGGGCTGGGGATTCGAACCCGCCACCTTAGGTGTACGTGGCTGGCGCCCTAGCCGATTGAGCCATAGGTGCCGAGCCAGGCAGAAAGTCTTTTAATGCCACCATGCTCTCTCCCTTCTCTTAATTTATGGCCCTTTCATTTCCTGTAGTTTTTCGTTTTTTCTTCTAATTATGCTTTAAGTCTTTAATTAGAATCCTGGTACATATTGTTGAGTCCTTAGAAAATTTCCATAGAACCATTAAGGCTTTTTTTCCCTAAATATGTCCTTGTAATCTATTAACAGAGTAAGTCCAGCAGTGATATATTGATGTTATCTTTGTTATGTCTTAGGACAAAAGTTGTTTCAAATTGCTAAGAATAATTAAAGATACTGGCTTGGCGCCTGTAGCTTAGCAGCTAGGGCACCAGCCATGTACACCAAAGCTGGCAGGTTCGAATCCAGCCCAGGCCTGTCAAACAACAATGACAACTACAACCAAAAAATAGCTGAGTATTGTGGCAGGCGCCTGTAGTCCCAGCTACTTGGGAAGGTGAGGCAAGAGAATTGGATAAGCCCAAGAGTTTGAGGTTGCTGCGAGCTGTGACGCTACAGCACTCTACCCAGGGTGACATAGTGAGACTCTGTCTCAAAAAAAAAAAAAATTAAAGATACTGCCTGATATTGGATATTGCTTTAACAGATAGATATTATGATATATAAATTAAATAAATTATCTGTTTTTTCTAGGCCCTTTGTACTAAGGCATATTCTGACAGATTTTGTATATAATAAAAAGGGTTTTTTAAACTTTGAAAATCATGTGCCATGCTTAGAAGTGTTAAACTTTGGTAGTACTTGCATAAAACTAAGAGAATTATTTTTCTTTCTTGTTCTCTTTTACTGTTTTGCATTTTCTTTTTTAAGTTCTTACTGGATAGGTAATATGTACACATGTCACAAAAATCAGTGAAAAAATAAGTCTCTGCAGACTCCATCCCTTGTCAAACCGGTTCCTTTCCCCAAAGACATCCCATCACCAGCTTAAATGTGTCTTTCCAGACATGGAAAGTGTGTGTATAGTATGTCTGTATTTGACACAATGATGTATGCCGAACTCTTTCCCACGTTGCTTTTTTCCTTTCACTTGTTTTAAGATGACTGCATCATATTTAAATTTTAGGGGACTTGTAAATAAAGTTTCTTTTTGCTTTAGGAACTTGCAAACAATTGAAGAACATAGGAATAATGTTGGAGATAAAAACATAAATTTCTTTACATCTGATAAAAGATGGATTGGAGAATGTGGTTTAGATGTGCAGTCATGGTAGACTTTCAAGAGTATCTCAGAATTGCCCTTCATCATTTTGTCTGAAATGCATGTACTAAGAGAAACCCTGTTAGCAGTCTTTATTCTTGTGTGGTACACAGTAATGTATATCTTTTCATTCTTTTCCAAATTGTTCACCATAATTGTAATAAATGTTTAAGGTTCATGTAACCCAAGTTATTTTTTCCAAATAAGTATAGAGGTTACAAAAATTTAGGAGTACATTTATAACTTGATAAATAATTCCTTAATAGACATGTTTTCCATACCATATGCATCTCAGTTTGTCAAACATTGACTGTTAAGAGTTAAAAAGATTATGAATTTTTCTTTTAAAACATTTTTCCTAGAATGATAGTCTTTTTTTGAGCAGATAAAATAATGCAGCGTTCAGAGTCTTGTGACTTTTTCTGGAAATGTTCTAAGTATATAATCTCTTTAAGTATAGATTCGAATTCTCAAGTCTCCACAAGAGGTAAAACCTGGTGAAAGGCACTATAATATGGCAAAAAGTTACCCAAATGAAGAAAAGGATGCTTGGGATGTGAAGATGTTGCTAGAGGTAAGTTATTGAATCCTGGGTGTGGGGCTATGAACATGACTTTATGATTTCTAATATATGGGTTCTGTCTGCATTAATGAGGCGTGATTAGAAAAGATTATGGAAAACCAGGAGCATTTCCCCTCCCGGCTGATCCAACAGTGATCCCCATCCTCTGTAGCAGGGCAGACAGCAAATAGCAAAAAACTGTAAAAAGGAAAAATACTATAAAGCAATGCTCCTTAACCTTAGTATCTTTGAGAGTCTAATGAAGCAGCGGATCTCCTCTAGAAAATAACTTGGATACCCAATATATAGAATTTTTTCACACTGTCTTGTTAGCGTAGGTCTCTTTGAAGCTTATAAGCTTATCTCCTAGCACAGTAGTTATCAAACAGGCTATGAATGTATACTGGAGAGTAGAAATACAACTTGAAGATCTGAAAGTTCTCTGCAGGGATTTTATTTATTTATTTATTTATTTTTGGAGACAGGTTCTTATTTCCAAACAGTCACATTCTGAGGTACTCTTGGGGATTAGGACTTCAACATATAAATTTGGGGTGGCACAATTCTATAACAAAAAGATTAAATGACGTGTCTGTGGCTAGTTACGTAATTAGTAATGGCAGAGAAAATATTGAGCAGCCTGATCTCCTGAGTCCTGGAACAGTGGAGCCACTGCCCCTCTTTGTCTTCTTTTTTGTTTTGTTTTGTTTTTTTTGAAGACAGAGTCTTACTTTGTTACCCTAGGAAGAATGCCAGGGCATCCTAGCTCACAGCAACCTCAAACTCTTGGGCTCAAGCGATTCTCTTGTCTCAGCCTCCTGAGTAGCTGGGACTACAGGTGTGTGCCACAGTGACCGGCTGTTTTTAGAAACAGGGGTCTAACTCTTATTCAGGCTGGTCTTGAACATGTGAGCTCAGACAATCTGCCCATCTCAGCCTCACAGAGTACTAGGATTATAGGCGTGAGCCACCACGCTGGACTTCCGTTTCTGCTTTCTGGTGGGCCTCCAGGAAGCCCACATAAGGGGAGGAACCAGAGGGGAAAACATGTTCAGTTTATGGATGCTCCTCTCCAATTCTCTTCCCAAAGTCTCCTAGAATATTCCCAGAAACCCTACCCCATTAACATAAAACTATTAAAATCCCAGTGTAGCTGCACTTCATTACTCATAAAGGGTCTCTGACCTCTCATTTTAAGCATTTTATTTTATTTTTTGACATAAGCAAAAGGAAGCTTATTTCTCATATTCTGGAGACTAGAAGTTCAAAGTCTAGATGTTAGCAGAATTAGTTGGTCCTGAGGCCTCTCTCCTTGGGCTGCCATATTACTGTGTCTTCACATGGCCTTTCTTCTGGGTATGCCTCATTTTAAACATTTTAAAAATGAAGGTTTGGCCAGCATTGTATCATGCATTTGTAGCCCCAGCTACTCAAAGGACTTAAGGCAAAAGCAGTCCAGGAGTTCAGGGTCCTCCTGGAATGTAGTAAGATCCTGTCTATAAATAAATCAGTAAATCAAATGTTTAGACTTGGAGTCTCTGGGCTGTTATGATAGAGATTCTTAAGGTAACATAAAATATATGAATTTTGGTTTTAAAACATTTTTCTAGACTGATTTTATATATATATATGATGATATATATATATCATCATATATTTGAGACAGAGTCTTACTATGTCACCATTGGTAGAGTGCCATGGTAACACAGCTTACAGCAACCTCAAACTCTTGGACTTAAGTGATTCTCTTGCCTCAGCCTCCCAAGTAGCTGGGACTACAGGTGCCCGCCACAGTGCCCAGCTATTTTTTTGTCATAGTCGTCATTTTTGTTTAGTAGGCCTGGGCAGGGTTCGAACCCACCAGCTCCGGTGTTTGTGGTAGACTGATAATATTTTTTGAACAGATAAAGTAATGCAATATTCAGTTTTGTGACTTTTTTCCAGAAGGGTTCTAATTACATTGTCTCTTTTAAGTATAGATTCATATTCTCAAGTTTCCACAAGAAGTACAATCTCTTTAATTTCCTTTTATTAAGAAGGAAACTAAGGAAAAAATCCTTAAAATCCCACAGTGTTGATTTAAATGAATTTAAAATCTTTAGTAGCAAAACTAGGTATATATACTTTTTTAAGTTTGTAACTTATATATATTATGAAACAAAAAATTTAAATAAATTTTATATAAAACTAATAGAATCCTTAAAATACTTTATTTATTTATTTTTTTGAGACATAGTCTCAAGCTGTTGCCCTGGGTAGAGTGCTAGAGCATCATAGCTCAAACCAACCTCCAGCTCTTGGGCTCAAGCAATCATGCCTCAGTTTTTCTATTTTTAGTAGAGATAGGGGTCTTGCTTTTGCGCAGGCTGGTCTTGAACTCGTGAGCTCAAGCTATCCACCCGCCTTGGCCTCCCAGAGTGCTAGGATTTCAGGCATGAGCCACCAGGCCTGGCCTAGAATCCTTAAAATACTTTAGAGGAAATTGCTTTGCTATTGGGTGTTGTGATCCCCTTGCAGAATTTGGGCATCTCCAGTGCTGGGCTGTTTTCAGTGGAGCAGTGAGGTTAGTTCTGAACAGCTGAAGAAAGCTCCCAAGGTAGCTGGATGATAATGTGTGTGTTCCCCATGCTGATGGGTGAGAAACCCAGCAAATGGGTAGTGCACTGCATAAGATTACGGTTGCTGGTGCAGAGTTTGCTCAGCCATGCTTCCCTTCTGCAATATTTAGTAGAAATATCTTTCAGTTTGATGTAATTGTTAATCTAATTAAGAATGCTTTTTTTTATTATTATTTTTAAAGCAATTTAGCTTCGATATAGCTGAGGAAGCATCTAAAGTCTGCCTGGCACATCTTTTCACATACCAAGATTTTGATATGGGAACTCTTGGATTAGCTTATGTTGGTTCTCCCAGAGCAAACAGTCATGGAGGTGTTTGCCCAAAGGGTAAGTTTTCTCATTTGTCGTGTGAACATGGTGCTAGAATAGTAAGCAGATTGGATTTTATTGTAACTGTATATTTTATAAGCAATTTTTCCTTGTTTCTTTTTGCTTTTAGCTTATTATAGTCCAGTTGGGAAGAAAAATATCTATTTGAATAGTGGTTTGACCAGCACAAAGAATTATGGTAAAACCATCCTTACCAAGGTATGTTCTTTTATTTTTTTAAAAGGATAGTTTTGGAGTTCATTGTAGTAGAGCCCAATCATGATATATTTATGCAGGTATCTTTTTTTAGAAGGTAATATGTACCATTTTTTACATCTGCTCAAATAAAATTCATATTCTTTTGTGTAAAATATGAAAATTAAAGAAACATAAAAAGAAGAAAATTAAAATGATCAGTCAACTTTCTTCTGAAACACGTGAGCCTGCAGCTCCTCTCAAGCTCCTTGTCTCCTAGTCCTGCAGCACCACTACCCCTCTGAGGCATCTTGCACTCACTGGTGGGCCCCCGTGTCATCTTTCTTGATTTAAACCATTATATTGGTGTAGTATATTCTCTAGGAACTTCCTGAGAAAAAGTACATGAGATGCATATTCTTGGGATATTACTTACCTGAAAATGTCTTTTTTTCCCCCCCTTTCCATTGTGTCGGGAAAATGGGCCCTTTAGTCTGAAGACTTATGTCTTTAAATGATGCAAAATTTTCTTGTACTATTTCTTTAATAATTTTTGGCTTGTTTTGTGTATTATTTGGAACTCCATTAAATCAGATACAAGATGTAGAATGATTGTCTGTTTTTTCTTAATATTTCTTGTTTTTCATTTGTTTATTCTCTTGTACTGTTTTCTAGATGATGTTCTTAACGTTAGCTTCAGCTGTTCTTCTGGGTGTTTTTATTCCCACAGGCATTTTATTTTTTCAGTAGTCCTTTTGTTATTTTTTTTAAGCTTCTGATTCTTTCATGGTTGTAGTGTTTTCTCTAACTTCTAACCTTTTTGTTCAACATCCAAAATCGTGTTTCCATCTGTTGTCTACCGTGGTCTCCTCTCCTGTTCTTTGTCTATGTTGGGTTATTTTTTTTTTTCCTTTACTGTTGTCTTAGTGGAATTTCATGAAAAAGTAGAGGTAAATGCAGTTTATACTGTTTTACTGGTAGCTTCCCATTATTGATTTAACAAAAAAGTTAAAAGCCATCATTTGTTTTGGGAACAGAGTAGCTTACTGATGAGTGATAAGAAAATAAATCATGTGGGATATTGGAATGTTAATCATGGAAGTGCCTAGTTTTAAGTGTTTTATGGTGTTATAATAGAAATCCCTTTGTCTTCTCATACCTCACTACTGAAGAGTTAGTCAGATAACCTTTCCTCCCCTCATAAAAAGGAAAGTGAAGACCCATATTAAAAAGTTACAGAATTTGATTACCAAAGAACAGTTAAGATTAAATGTTAAAACCCTGCAGAAGGCATAAGCACTAGAAAGAAAGAGAGAAAGAGAAATTAATATTGAAGAGTAAGAATATTGGCATTTCCTGGACTGTAAAAATGTAAAGCAAGACAGGTCATAGGCTGGGAGAAAATATTTACAAAAAACTCACTTTATAAAAGACTGTTATACCACGAGGCTGGGCACAGCACCTCATGGCTATAATCCTAGCAATTTGGGAGGCTGAGGTGGGAAGATCACTTGTAGCCACCAGTAGTTTGAAACCAGCTAGAGCAATACAGTGAGACCTTGTCTTTAGAAAAAGATTAGCTAGATGTGGTGGCATGTGCCTGTAGTCTCATGTGCCCCAGAGGTTGAGGAAGATCACTTGAGTGCAGTTGAGGATGCACTATAAGCTGTGACAATTCCATTGCCCTGTAGCCCAGGCAACAGAAGGAGACCCTGTTCCTATCTCCCCCACCAAAAAAAAAAATTTTTTTTTCTTTTACAAAGAACTCTTAAAACCCAACAAGAAGAAAATGAACAACTCAATTTAAAAATAGACAAATAATCAGAACAGTTGCTTCTGAAGATTTATGGACAGCAATCAAATGAAAAATTGTTTGATTGGCTTGATGCTTATAGTACAGTGGTTATGGCACCAGCCACATACAATGAGGATGGAGGGTTTGAACACAGCCCAGGCCAGCTAAACAACAATGACAACTACAATAGAAAATAGCTGGGTGTTGTGGTGGGCACCTGTAGTCCCAGCTACTTGGGAGGCTGAGGCAAGAGAATCTTAAGCCCAAGAGTTTGAGGTTGCTGTGAGCTGTGACACCACGGCACTCTACCAGTGGTAACATAGTGAGACTCTTGTCCCAAAAAAAAAAAGTTGTTTGATATCATATGCTGTTAGGAAACTAAAAGTTTAAACAACAAGATACTATTGCTGGCCTATTAGAATGGATAAATCCAGAACCCTGACAACACAGTTCTGACTTTTAAGGATCGCGAGCAGTAGGGACTTGCCTTCACTGCTCCTTGGAATACAAAATGTTACAGCCACTGTGGAAAATATTTCATCGGTTTCTTACAAAACTAAACACACCCTTATCCTAAATTCCAGCAGTCATGTTCCTTGATATTTATCCAAACACGTTGAAAACTTAGGTCCACACAGAAACTTGCACAAGAATGTTTCTAGCAGCTAATTCATAATTGCTGGAACAACCAAGGTTTCCTTCGGTTGGGGAATGAATAAACTGTGGCACATGCAAACATTGGAAAAATAAAGATAAGCAAAAAAAACCTGTCAAGCCAGGAACCTTAAAGGCATACCACTAAGTAAGTGAAATAAGCAAGTCTGAATGGCTACATATTATGTGATTGAAAATATATAATATTCCAGGCAGTGCCTATGTCTCAGTGGGTAGGGAGCCCGCCCCATATACTGAGGGTGATGGGTTGGAACCTGGCCCTGGCCAGCTAAAACAGCAGTGGCAACTGCAACAGAAATAGCCAGGCATTGTGGTGGGTACCTGTAGTCCCAGCTACTGGGGAGGCTGAGGCAAGAGAATCACTTAAGCCCAAGAGTTGGAGGTTGCTGTGAGCTGTGACGCCATGGCACTCTACCGAGGGCAACATAGTAAAACTCTATCTCAAAAAAGAAAAGAAAAAAATATATAACATTCTAGAAAAGGTGTAAAACTCTGGGGGCTCTAAAAATGATCAGTGGCTATCAGGGGCTTGGAGGAAGAAGTGATGAATAGGTGGAGAGCAGGGGAGTTTTAGGACAGTGAACATTCAGTAGAACCTCTGTAAGTTGAACACCCAAGGGACTGCAACAAACTGGTCAACATAAGGAGGTGGTCTGTGTAAGGAACTAGGCCTTCTGCACTGTAGGTACATGTGGTACATGTTTATTCTGTGAAAATTAGGTCAACTTAAGGAGGTGCTGAGTGTAGGGAGGGGTCAGCTATGGAGGTTCTGCTGTACTCTGTGCAGTAGCAGACAGTAGATATAAGACCTTATGCATCTATCAAAACTCATAGACTCCATCACAAAGAATGAACCCTAAACATGGACTTAGGGTGATCAAGACACAGGAGCAGCCAGTTGTGGGATCACCTGATATTCTAGAGGCTAAGACAGGAGGAATTTTTTTCTTATGCTGGTGCTTTACTTTTTTGGTGTCACAACTTTTAATGGTTTGATTGCATGACATTTTCCTTGATCTTCCAGAATTTTTCTCTTAAAAAACACATGGAACAAAAAATAAATTTGCTTTGAAATCTTTGAGATCTTTTCTTCATGTCATTAGCAAATCTGCTCATCATTATACTGTTGAAATTTGAATGCTTTGTGCCAAAAATCTAAGGATTTTCCGACTGTTGTTTTAATATGAACATGGACTTTTGTATAAAAAAATACAAAAGTATTGTGAAATATTTTTCTTAAGTTTCATAGAGTGATTTTTTTTTCCCTCCTTAGGTAAAAAGATCAAGAATTTCCAGTTTGTCAAGTGGCTAAGGCGCCAGCCACATATACCTAAGGTGGCGGGTTCGAATCCAGCCCGGGCCTGCCAAACAACAATGACAGCTGCAACCAAAAAATAGCCAGGCATTGTGGTGGGCGCCTGTAGTCCCAGCTACTTGGGAGGCTGAGGCAGGAGACTCGCTTGAGCCCAGGAGTAGGAGGTTGCTGTGAGCTGTGATGCCACAGCACTCTACTCAGGGGGACAGCTTGAGGCTCTGTCTCAAAAAAAAAAAAAAAAAAGAATTTCCAGTTTGTAATTTTTATTTTCTTCAACTAAATATGAGGAAGTTCTAGGGTTTTTTGGCAGAACTTATTCATATAGAAATAATCTGATGATATGATAGGTCAAGTATAGTTCTGCTACTGGATTGTAAGTAAACCAAAGTCTCTGTCATTAGATTGTTTTTATTTTATTTTACTGTATTTTAGAGACAGAGTCTCACTTGGTTGCCCTTAGTAGAATGCTGTGGCGTCACAGCTCACAGCAACCTCCAGCTCCTGGGCTTAGGCGATTCTCCTGCCTAGGCTCCCGAATAGCTGGGATTACAGGCGCCCACCACAAAGCTCGGATATTTTTTTGTTGCAATTTTGTCCAGGGCCAGGTTCGAACCCGCCAACCTCAGTACATGGCGCCCTACCCATTGAGCCACAGGTGCTGCCCCAATTGTTTTTATTTTTATTTATTTATTATTTTTTGAGACAGAGTCTCAAGCTGTCCTCTTGGATAGAATGCTGTGGTTTTGTAGCTCACAGCAACCTCCAACCTCTAACTCAGGCTCAAGCAATCCTTTTGTCTCAGTTTTTCTATTTTTAGTAGAGACGGGTCTCATTTTTGCTCAGGCTGGTCTCGAACTTGTGACCTCAAGCAATCTATCAGCTTTGGCCTCCCAGAGTGCTGGATTAAAGGTGTGAGCCACCACGCCCGGCCTGTCATTAAAATTGTTAAATGAGTGAGACTTGATCTTAAAAAAAGATTGTTATTGAACGCAAATTCAGGCAGTGAGATAAGAAAACATTCTTCTGTTGTTCTTTAGTTGTCTTGTTTTTCTACCCTTTGGTTTTTTTGGGGGGAGGAAAGTTTTGAGAGTCTCACTGTTGCCCTGGGTAGAGTACTGTGGCTTCATAGCTCACAGCAACCTCAAACTCTTGGGCTCAAAGTGATTCTCTTGCTTCAGTCTTCCTGAGACTACAGGTGCCTGCCACAGTGCCTGGGTATGTTTTAGAGATGGGGTCTCCCTCTAGCTCAGGGTGGTCTCGAACTCCAGAGCTCAGGCCATTTTGCTCGCCTTGGCCCCTCAGAGTACTAGGATTACAGGCATAAGCCACCTTGCCTGGCTCCTGCTTTAGATTTTAACAGGAGTATGATTAGGATAAGGGGCAGGTAGGAAGACTAATTATAGTTAGCTATTGGATTTTTTAGCACCAGGTAGTGTATGGTTGGAACCACCAATGTTTGGTATTTTGTTATGAATCTTCCTGTATGTAAGTTCTATTTGCAGTTTAGAATTAAGTTAATCATTGTGATACTATTTGATAATGTTAAGTAAGATCCTGCTCACTCTGTTTAATTTCTGTAATGGTTGGAAGAAATTATAGTCCAGTTGTTACTTTTATCAATCCAAATAGAGATCTCTGTTTAAGAAAGTTAGGGACCAGCTGGCAGAGTAGCTCAGAGTCAAAGTATGATGTAGGCTGATGTGAAAAAAAGTAGCTGATGAGAAATAATGTTTTCTTTGCATGATCTTTAAGGAAGCTGACCTGGTTACAACCCATGAATTGGGACACAATTTTGGAGCAGAACATGATCCGGATGGTCTAGCAGAATGTGCCCCAAATGAGGATCAGGGTGGAAAATATGTCATGTATCCCATAGCTGTGAGTGGTGATCATGAGAACAATAAGGTACGTGGATGTCTAGGAGCTTCTTAATGTGGTCAGGAAAGAAAGAGACTGTGTGTGATGATCATAATGAGAGCTCAGAAGAGTATTTCTCTAAGGATGAGTCTCCACATTACACACACAAGTACCTTAAAACTTGGTTGTGTGGGCTCGGTGCCTGTGGCTCAAGTGGCTAGGGTACCAGCCACATATACTTGAGCTGGCGGGTTCGAGTCCAGCCCAGGTAAAGTTACTGAGTATGTACATTTGAAATGAGTGAATTTTGTAATAATGTAAAATATGCCTTAATAAAGCTTTTAAAAAGCAAATCAAAACACTAGTATAGGAGCAGAAGAAAGTGGGGAGGGGATAGAGGAGCTGTGAGCTATGAGTTGATTATTGTTGAAGCTGATGAGGGGCCCGTAGGCATTAGTGATACCATCTGTCCACTTTATAGGTGCTTGAACATTTCTGTAATAGAAAGTATAAAATTTTCAGGGGGAAAAATCTAAACAGCCACATGGTACTAGCTGCCCTTTTGGACAGTGCTTCTCTGGTTGACAGGCCACTTGCTTCTCGGTTATGAGGATGGTTGTCAGAACTTAGAGGGCAAATGTTTTACTTTACAAACCCTACCTGAGTGGCCACGTGTTGCTGACTCTTCTGCTGTAAGCTCCTCCTCAGTGCAGTTTCCCCGGTGGGCTTTCCAAAGCACCCCGTAAGAACTGCTAATGTGAATGGAGGCTGGTCAGAGCTGTGTTTTCTGGAGCTGCTAGTCTGTATCAGTGAAGAGTAATTTATTTATTTTGTCCTGTGCACATCATTTTTAGCATGTTTGAGTAGTTGGTTTTCTCAAGAAGCAATCCCTTGTAAGAGGACAATATGTATCTTCTAATTTATGTTTTAAATGAATCCCCTGATAAAAATGTTTTCTTTTTTTTTTTTTTTGGTTTTTTTTTTTTGAGACGGAGCCTCAAGCTATCCCCCTGAGTAGAGTGCCATGGCATCACAGCTCATAGCAACCTCCAACTCCTGGGCTCAAGCGAGTCTCCTACCTCTGCCTCCCAAGTAGCTGGGACCACAGGCACCCGCCACAACGCCCAGCCATTTTTTGGTTGCAGCCATCATTGTTGTTTGGCGGGCCCGGGCTGGGGATTCCAACCCGTCACCTTGGGTGTATGTGGCTGGCGCCTTAGCC
>CAUYQV010125698.1:0-26166 GCA_963574575.1 Galagoides demidoff
GAATTTTTTTTTTTTTTTGAGCTGGAGCCTCAAGCTATCCCCCTGGGTAGAGTGCCATGGCATCACAGCGCATAGCAACCTCCAACTCCTGGGCTCAAGCGAGTCTCCTGCCTCTGCCTCCCAAGTAGCTGGGACCACAGGTGCCCGCCACAACGCCCAGACATTTTTTTTTTGGTTTCAGCCATCATTGTTGTTTTGGCGGGCCCAGGCTGGGGATTCGAACCCGCCACCTTAGGTGTACATGGCTGGCGCCTTAGCCAATTGAGCCACAGGCGCCAAGCCATTGAAGTCTTTTTTTCTTTTTTTTTTTTTTTTGAGACAGAGCCTCAAGCTATCCCCCTGGGTAGAGTGCCATGGCATCACAGCGCATAGCAACCTCCAACTCCTGGGCTCAAGCGAGTCTCCTGCCTCCACCTCCCAAGTAGCTGGAACCACAGGCGCCCGCCACAACACCCGGCCATTTTTTGGTTGCAGCCATCATTGTTGTTTGGCAGGCCCAGGCTGGGGATTCGAACCGCCACCTTAGGTGTACGTGGTTGGCGCCTTAGCTGGTTGAGCCACAGGCGCCGAGCCCATATCTTGAAGTCTTAACCCTCAATACCTCAGGATGTGACTGTGCTTGGAGATTGGTCTCTAAAGAGGTAATTGAGTTATAGAGAGGTCATTAGAGAGGGCCTTATTCCAATATGATTGATGTTCTTATAAAAAAAAAAGGGTAAACACAGACCCACTCAGAGGGAGGACTAGTGAAGACAAAGGCAGAAGACAAAACAGGACAGAGGCCTCCGGAGAAACTGACATGCCACTTGATCCTGGACTTTCAACCTCTAGAACTGTGAGAACATTTCTTCCTTTCTTTTTTTTTTTTCTCTTGAGACAGAGTCTCACTCTGTCACCCTGGGTAGAGTGCTATAGCATCATAGCTCACAGCAACCTCAAACTCTTGGGCTTAAACAAGCCTCTTGCCTCAGCCTCCCAAGTAACTGGACTAGAGGCACCTGCCACAATGCCCAGCTAGTTTTACTATTTTTAGTAGAGATGGGGTCTTGCTCTTGTTCAGGCTGGCCTCAAACTCCTGAGCTCAACTAACCCACCCGCCTCAGCCTCCCAAAGTGCTAGGATTACAGGCAGGAGCTACCACATCTGGCCAGAAAATTACTTTGTATTGTTGAAACCACCCCAGCCTGTGGTCCAAATAAATTGGACCTACCACATCTCTCTCTATTTTTTTTTTTTTGAAACAGAGTCTCACTATGTCACCCTCAGTAGAGTGCCATGGGGTCACAGCCCACAGCAACCTCAACCTCTTGGGCTTAAGCGATTCTCTTGCCTCAGCCTCCCAAGTAGCTGAGACTACAGGTGCCCACCACAACAGCCAGCTATTTTTTGGTTGCAGTTGTCATTGTTGTTCAGCAGGGCCAGGCCAGGTTCCAACCTGCCTACCTCGGTGTATATGGCCGGTACCCTAAACCACTGAGCCACAAGTGCCAAGCCTAACACAGATCTCCTTAACTGCCACATAGAATTCCATTTTGTAAATGTACCATAATTCTTTTGTTTTTGACACAGAGTCTCACTCTGTCACCCTGGGTAGAGTGCTGTGGCATCACAGCTCACAGCAATCTCGAACTCTTGGACTTAAGCAATCCTCCTGCCTCAGCCTCCCAAGTAGCTGAGACTACAGGTACCCACCATGATGCCCAGCTAGTTTTTCTATTTTTAGTAGAGACGGGGTCTCTCTCTTGCTCAAGTTGGTCTTAAATTTCTGAGGTTAAGCAATCCACCCACTTGCCCTCCCAGAGTGCTAAGATTACAGGTGTGAGTCACCTACCACAAATAATTGAAACAATTCCCTTTGGGGCAGGTATTTGAGTTCCTTTTTTCTCCCTTTCTTTTCTTTCTTTTTTTCTTCCCTCTTTTGTTTTCTTCTCTCTTGCTTCTCAATTGCAAACACTGCTGCAGTGATCATTCTCATAGGCATCCTCTGGCACGTTTGCAAGTGAGCAAGCCTTTCTATAGGTTAGATTCACCATCAAAGAGCTGTCATGTCAAACAAGAAGCATATTTTATAAGTCAGTAAATCCTGCCTGAGCATTACGTTTTGCAGTGTATGGTTTGTTAAATAACTCATCACAGCTCTTTCCTTGTACTAAATTAGCTTCCTATTTATCGTCTATGTGATCTGTCTCATTTTTTTCATTGCCTTTGACCTTTTGCATAGAGAGAGTTAAAAAAGGGAAAATAAAGTCATTCACATATCTAACTCTGGAAAATGACAGAACCCTCAACTTCCCAGAGGTCAGGGAGCCTGTTGTATCGTTCCTTTCAGCTGAGTTCCCTAAGCAATTCCTTAAACTTGTGCAGACCATACTGAACGACCAGGAAGCAATGCAACCTTAACCGTCAATATGGTTGCTGTTGCTAAATATGTCATTGTTGTCATTGCTAAATCCCTCCAGGAATAGCTCTGGGTGGAGACAGGCAGCAGTGTGGCAGAGTTGGAGAGTTCTCCATAGACGGTTTCAAAGAGCTAAACACATTCACACAGAGACTCATTTCTGGCACAAAGCATAGAGATCTATATTCTTCTCTCCTCATTTCTCTTACCTAAAAAAGTCAATACCACAGGATTTCGAAGTACTATCTCCCTGTTCAGAAACCAGACTCTCAATTGCTATGGTTCAGCGTAAACTTTCTGGGCAGAAGTCAAGCCCCCCACAGCCCTGTACTACTCTCCTCCTGCCCACCACCCCGCCCAGGCTCAGCACCCCTGCTCCTCACCAGCTCCTTCACCCCCACCCCTCAGGAGTCCTCAGTCATCCTCACCTCATGCCTTTGCTCGGATCAATTACACGGTATCACCATTAGTTTGTGAGCTCTCAGAGCACAGAATCTGTGTTTCATCCTTTATACTGCCAGAGCATCCTGAGAAAATAATAAAATATTCAAAGAGGAAAAGGAGGAGGAAAAAAACAGGGAAGGACATGGCCCCTGCCTCAAGGAGGTTACCCTTCAAATCCCCCCAGGTGCCTCCAGGCCCTCTTCCCAGCCTCCAAATTTGAGCCATGCTTTTCTCATTCATTTCGATGCCTCCTCCTCCATAAAATGTTTTGGGGCTACTCCATACTATTTTGCATTTCCAAGTAAATACACAATGCCCTGATCTGGACCAGAGACCCTTGAAGGACGAGGAGGATGCTTGGGCTTCTTTCTTATTCCCCACAGCTTCAGGTGCACACACACACTCCAATCGGCAGTTATTAAACTGAGCTGAAAATACCGCCCACAGCTAAACCCATTCTTCTCTGATGCTTGAGATACCAGCTGAGATAGGAACTTAGCTGTTTAGAAGCTGTGAGATCCCAGGAGGAACCATTCTTACCATTTCTAGCCCTAAATCCTACCAAACCAGGTATCACTTGCTAGCTTTTATAAAATGTCGGTTTTCTAATCTGCAAAATGGAGATAATAAAACGTAGTTTATAGACTCATTATGAAAACAAACAACATGTTATATATAAACACTTATAATGTGTACAACATGTAAACACCTAACAGTGGCTGTGTGTTGAAAGCCGTCTGTTAACAATAGCGGCAGCCTTCTCATTATCCATCTTGGGAAAGGGGGCCAGGTTTCTTTCCCAAGGCCCACACACAGAAAATGCAGTGATGAGAGCTGCCCACTGGGCGGCAGTGTAGAGTTCCAAACGGCTTTTGTTTGGTAGGTTATGAGCCTGATACCTGCAGGGAAGAAATAGGAATACCCAAGTATCACTTTCCTGGTCCCTGACGTCTAAAACTACTTTCAGGAGGAATTAAGGAAACCACAGGGGCTAATCTACAAACTCTCAAACCCTTCTCCTTGGAGTGCCACCTCCAGATGGAAGGGCTGGTAGACATGCCTTGCTGAGGAACTTCCAAAGAGGAGCAGAGAAGGATGGAAATGTCCAGAGCATACCGTGGAAAGGACACATCTCCTTTCGTTTCAGAAGAAATGGCAAACAAAATCCCTTAGGAGCTGAGATTTTCAGGTTATGGAATTGATGAGTCTTAAAGCTTGAAGGGGACATGTAATTAATGATCAAGTCCAATGCTTCATTTAATCTAGCACCCAGAGACAGGAGCACCCAGAGACATCAAGCCATTTGCACAAGGTCACTGGGCCCAGTGATAGAGCCTGGACAGAAGGCTGGGTCTCCTGGCTTCCCAGGCCACCAGAGCCGTGTCTAAATGTACCAACACACAGTGCTTGCCCTGGACTCATGGGAACCAGGAGAAACAATCCCCTTCAGCAATTAGGCCTTTATCTAGTGATCTCAAAGGCAATCTGTATGTATCAAACTTTCCCAGCATGGTGGAGAGAAGATTACAGCAGCCTACACCATTGGAATCTCCTTTTCAGGTAGAGATTGAGCAACAGGGAGATTTAGCCAGATTGCTTCACAAAAGTTTTCTTGCCCAGATATAACACATAACCTCCTTTCAGAAGATCTTCGTTTTTCTCAGCCTAACCCCGAACCTCTTGCCAGTGCAGCCCACAGTGTGTTACACATTAAAGCCACGGGATTCCTTATGGGGAACATATGTTGCCGGAACATGTGGAGCCATAATATCTCATAACCCGGCGATATTGTCCCCAGAGTTAATATAACTCTGTTAACATGTGTTTCTGCTATTCCCATCCTGAGATGGGTATTGAAATATATTATGCACAATGTATGGTTAATTGAAAGATACAGGGGGTATATTAAAAAGTAAATCTGTTTATATGACCTATGCTGAAATACATTTGAAATACCATACAGTTGCTTTCACACTAGTGTATGTCAACTATCTCTGCTGTTTCCTCTCCTCTCTCTCTCTCCATTTTCCTTTCAAACTGTGTCTTCTTATATGTCTTGGTGCCAAGCTAACCACAGAATACTAAGCTTAGAAGTGGGGGATGCAATGCCAAGAACTGAGGCAGTGAGTGAGGAGGTGTGGTAGGAACAACAACAAGGGAAGGTATCGGTCATCCCACCCACCCCTCTGAATCGTGGCTGTCCTGCATTTTAGAAACGTAATCCCCAGAGGAAATCAAGTATATATCCCCTTTTCCCTGACACCTGATGCCTGGTCACATCCATGTGTCAAGGGCTGGAGGAGCTTTATTCTCTTTCATAAAGCAAGGAAGTCATGACAGTTTTCCCTAACACTTCTTTTATTGTCCTACCCTGCTCTCAAGAGCAGCTCATACTATTCCTACATGTTTCTAGAATTTATGTCACCCTCTCCAGTCCACCTACACGGCCAGGCTTTCAGAGTCTTAACTCTGGATTATTTCAGGAGCCTCTTACTCGGTCTTTCTACTAACAGTCACTTCCTGCCTCCACCCATGCTTACTGCCAGCTCAGAGTTGTGAGCTGAGTAAAAGCTGATCAGGACGGAGTGTGGTGGCTCTTGCCTGTAATCCTAGCACTCTGGTGAGGCAGGAAGGTTGCTTGAACTCAAGAGTTCAAGATCAGCCTGAGCAAGAGCAAGACCCGTCTCTACTAAAAATAGAAAAGTTAGCCAGGCTACTTGGGAGTCTGAGACAGGAGGATTGCTTGAGCCCAGAAGTTGAAGGTTACAGTGAGCTATGATGATGCCACTGCACTCGATCCAGGGTGACAGAGTGAGACTCTGTCAAGAAGGGAAGGAGAGGGAAGGGAAAAGGAGGGGAGAGGAGGAGAGGAAAGGGGGACAGGGAAAGAGAAGGAGAGGGAGAGGGAGAAAAATCTGGTCTGCTTTTAAATCTGATTTTAAATCCTCCCATGGATCTCTGCTGCCTATCAGAGCAAAAACTCTTTCATGTGGCATAGATGGCTCTTTATGGTCAGACCCCAGGCCAAACTTTGAGCCCAGTATGCTCTCCCACACATTCTACATTGCAGCCATACCAAGATATTTCATTCCTAACCCTCCATACCATTGTACATGCTGGTCACACTTCAGGGAATCTCCTTATTTACCCAATAAATTCTATTCATTCTTTTGTGTGTGTGTGTGTGAGAGAGAGAGAGCAATATGAATCGCTCTCATCATGTGATTTTTTTTTCTTTTTTATTATTTGGGATTCATTGAGGATACAGAGAATTAGGTTAACTGATTGCATTTGTTAGATAAAGTCCCTCTTATAATTGTGTCCCACCTCCAAGGGGTGTGCCATGCTTCAAGACCCAGATCAAGTATCATTTCCTCCGTGAGGTCGTCCCAGGTCCAGTGAAAGTGATCACTGCAGTTGCTTCTGGTATAATCTCAGAGATCTATAAACACACCTCTGCCCCGGCCCTTCTCAAGCCACATCACCATCATTGGCCTGTTGCCCCAACAAAATGCAAGTCTCTTGAGGAGCAGGATAAGTGTTTCATCCAACAACTCACTCAGTAAGTGGAGTGCAGAATCCCGACTCTGCCATTTATATACAAGGTCCCCAATCTTGGGTCCTCAGCTTCCTCATATGTGAAAGGGGCAAGTGGTAGATTATAACTGATAATGTTGTTATGAACAATGAAAACAATACAATAGATAAACCCTTAACATAATGCTCATTACTGTGTGCCCCCCACTTACTACATACAAGGACAATTAAGGCCTCCTCTCCAGGTCCTCAGAGCATAACGCAAGAGACAATCCATGCCACGTCAGAGGACACGGAGGGTGCCACAGGAGCTCAAGATGGGGTGTCTTCAGTTGAAGCTAAAAGTCGTATCTGGAGGAAAGACTGAAAGAGAAGAATCTGGAACCAGAAAGGCCAGTGTGGGCTACTGACCCTCCAGGTGAGCCATGATGCTGGCCAGAGCTAGTGAAGCAGCAGTGGGAGGTCAGGGAGGGGACAGTTTGAAGAGTGAAGTTTCACTAGGTGAACGATGAGATGGAGGGGTCCGTGCAGGGTGGGGTCTGAGTGAGCACAGGTGGGCAGAGGGATACAGCAGATTCAGGAGTTGTCGTGAGAGGGCCTATGATGTCCCCAGACAGAGTGCTGCAGGGAGCACCAGCGCTAGGATGGTGGTGAGGACCAAGTGGGTCAGCGGGTGTGGACAGCAGAGCCTGCACTCAGGAGCACCCTCAAAGTTTCAGAGAAGACGGGCTCCTTCACCCCTCTCGGTTTGGTGCATGTGACTTTGGAGCCAGATTCCACACTCCACAGACACAACCCAGAGAGGGCTCAGAGAGGTTGTGTCACCCCCCTGAAAACACTGCCTTAGGATCCCCAAAGGTCTTCAGATTCCTCCACAGCAAACCCCATCTTAAGTACCTGCTCAACTCCCCATGGCACAGGTGAAGGTCCTCCCCTCTGAGACAAGAACCCCAGTCCCTGAGATCATCTAAACAGTTGGCCAGAGGTCTGGGGCAGCAGTGGCTTAAGCCCCTATACACTGTCTGGACCGAGGCCAGGTGGGAAGGCTGGGCAGAGAGTGGGGAATGAGAAGGAGGGGATTGTTTGCAAAAACCCAGAGGTACAACTAAAATCTCATCAGCCTCCAACACCATGACAACTTTTTTACCCTTTGCCAAAATCCAGTTTTTCACCAGGAGATTTCCTTCTCTCTCCAGCTCCCTCTATCTTGTCCTTTCTGACAAAACTGAGCTTCTTTGGAAACAGATACAGCAGAACATCCAGGGCTGACCATTGCCCTACCCTGACCACCTCCTTAAGTTGACCTGATAGTCACAGACCGGACATGCACACTCCCACGTCAGCACAGTAAGCCTCCCTCCTTATGTGGCCACCTCTGTACGTTGACCAGTTGGCTGCGGGTGGTGGTCACCTTACAGAGGATCTACCGTAGTTCTGTTTCTTTTTCGGATGCCTCTGGAAGCAGAGAACTCTGACCTCCCCCTCAACAACATTCCGGTCAGTGCTTGGAATGTGGGTTACACCACTGACCGCAGCACAGGAGAGCAAAGCTTTGGAAGGGAATGCCGCCCAGCTAGCACCAAGGGCGCGGTGCCTGGAGCGGCAGGGGAGGGGTGCGAGGCGAGTGCCGGCGCGGCTGCCCTCACCTTCCGCGGTCCTGTGCTTGGGCAGGGCAAACATTTCGTGGCAACCCTCTCACAGCTGCCATGGTGACACCATGGCCCTGGCATCCAAGGGCCCAAAGGGAGACGTCCAGCTCTTCTGAGATTTGTTGCAGGGACTGCAGGCTTCAGGACTGACTCACCCACCGAAGGCTGGATGCAAGCCAGGGAGCAACGGAAAGACTCTGGGTCACACGCGCTGCCCAAGCCATGCCAGCTCAGCCTGCTGGGGGCCAGCCAGGGCGGCTAGCCGAGGAGCGGGACCCAGGGGGTCAGGGCCTTTTTGCAATTATTGAGGCTTTTTCTCACTGGGCCAAGAATGCTTTCCCCTCCCCTGGATGGATTACAAAGCAGATTGTTCTTGCCTCTCTTCAAAGGCCAGTGAGGTTAAGAAACCACTCCTTCCTCCAGAAAGCTTTAAAATACATGCAGGCTTGCAACCCTTAGCACACTGGAAGGTCTCTGAGCCCGTGCGGGCACCAGCTGAGACCGGCCTCCTCTGCTTCCTGTCTTATTTGCTCACCTTAAAGCAGTCTGGGGGGAGATTTCCCCTAGAAAGGCTTTACGGAGTGGCTGTACCAGAAACCAGAACAGGTAACAAAGGTAACCCCAGTTGTCTGACAACGTTTTGGGCAAAGATCTTACAGTTGCTGACTTCCTGTTTAGACATCAAGCTAGACCCCCTCCAGGTCCCTTCCAGGCCTCCAGCTAGCTCAGAGTCACCCAAATTCTTCTGGCTGTTTCCTCCTTCTTCCAGAACCTTCTATCAAGTGCCGAAGCTTTGTTTGAGCATCCCTAGACCCTTCACCTGTGTGCCCCAAGGGGCAGCTCTCCTGGCTCGGGAGGAAGTCATTCCCTGGTGGCCTTCCTGCAGGAAAGTCAAGAGGGGAAAACTCTTCCTCTCTGAACCCCAAACTAAAACTGGCAGCTACCAATACCTAAACGATAACCATACCTACAAATCCAAAGTGTTAAAACTGGAAACACTCTAAAAAAAAAAAAAATCTACCCTTTCCACTTTGCAGGTAAGAAGTGAGATTCCAGGAGAAGATGTCAGGTCCAGGACAAACACAAGTTTCTGGATGTCTTTAAAATGCATCACATCTGTCCATGCCTATATGTCTGCTAAACCCCCAGACCAAAACAGAACTAGGAAAAGGGAAACGTTCCCTCAGAAACTTCAGGGTTCCTCCTGAGGCAGAGGCCTGGAAGTCTCATGAAGGGCCCCACCTGGCCTTTCCTTGTGCTTCACCCTTCACCAAGGGGCAGCCCAGAGACCCTCCCCAGGCACCTCTCCACACCCGCTCCATCGGCCCCCAGGCCTGGGCTGCTGCTGAAAGGCCCCTTCCCCCTTTTAACAGAGCTGCTGTCTCATTCTTCAGTCTCAGCTCCGGGGTCCTGTTCTCTGAGAGACTGTCCCTGGTTCTTTCACAAACACCCAGACCCAAGTTCTGTTTTTAGGCTCTGTTGGCTTCTTCTTCACACTGCCCACCACCTGTCATGACTCTGTCTCTCTGCTTGTTGACCTGAGCTCTGCCCCTCAGCTAACGTGGGAGCTACACAGGATGGGGACCGTGGCTGCCATAGTCACCGCTGCCTCCATAGCTCCTGGCACCATCGCTGGCACAAAGTAAGCACTCTGTAAACACAGGGAATGCATGCATGAAGGAGATGGAATCACAGAGACAGGACACAGGTTTAAATTACTTACGACTTTATTAGGAGTAGGCTTCTGTCACCTCAGCAGCCAGCTCCCATGTATACACAGTATACACAGCCCAGCCAGGACCCAGGGCCTCCCATCCCTCTGCAGTACATGGAATGCAAAAGAACCAAACACCAAGGGTGGGGCTTCTATTGATAACAGTGTCTAGTGCCTTTGGGAGCCAACTCCCAGGCTGGGGATGCTCAGGTCTCTCAAACTGTCCTCAACTCCTTCCAGCCCCCCACTCCAGTATGACAAAGTCCATAAGAGGGTGTTTGGATCAAACTCCTCTGATCAGTGCACAAGATGAGCAGAAGAGGCTAGGGAGTCCTCAGCCCAGCGCCGTGTTTGTCCACACCCCACTGAAGAAGTTGCTGGAGCTCCCAGAATGCTCTTCTACTCCCATAGACATCACCACCTTCGCTTTCCGTTCCATCACCAGAAACCTGTGCTCTGAGTCTCCTCTCTGGATTAATGAAATGTTCAAAGACAAGACAAACTTCCCAAGTTGTCTTGGTCATACTTCTTTTAAAAAGAAAAATAGAGAAGAAAAAAAAAAACCACAGTGGAAAAGAGCATTGAGGCCTGGCTTGTGTCAGGAACAAGGGTGGTTGTTCTTCCTTGAAATGACTTGTAAAGTGACGGATGGCAAAAGCAGCTCTGCTGGGGCCAGCACTCCTCCCCCAATGGCACCTCCCTCCCCTCCCCTTTGCCCTCCCCCTCCCCCTGCCCACTCTGCACAGCCCCTGAACGTCCCCCTCACTGCAGAGGGGATGCACCACGCCCAAGGTGCAGTGCTGTTGTCAGATAGCAGAGCTCTGCTTCCACCTGCTGCCCTGGGTCCCCCATTTGTCCCCGCAGCCCTGCCTCAGAGCACCTACACAGCCCCAGCCACTGCAGGAGCTCTATCCAAGGGCTCCAGCCCAGGATTAGACCAGGCAAGGACATGAGGACACCAGCCCAGGACCCTGGCTGGCTGGCTGGTTTGTGGATTTTGACTATTGAGGAAAACCACATCAAAAGACTGAACCCCTCACCCTAAAGAAGCCACATGCTTTGATCTTATGTCAGTGATGTCCTGGACTCGTTACCTGTACTCAGAAGAAAATTACCCAATGTCCACATTGGAACATCTGCACCTTCAAGAAATACCCTGCTTGGCCAAAGGAGCTCTAACCTCAGAATATCTCCCCAACTGCAGCTCTAGGCAATGGCCGGGTTTCTACAGCCCTGACATGTCTGCGAGACAGACAAGTCTCTAGCAGTTCCCCTGGGTCAAGTCATTGATTCTTGGCACCTCTCAAAACCTGCTCCCAAGGTACCTGAAAATAGACCCCAGATCCAAAGGCCCCAGCAGGTGGCCAGGCCCTGGGGAGCAGGAGGCCACACGCACACACTTCTCTCTGTGGCTGAGCAACAGCTCAGTGAACATGACAGCTGGCTGTGGTGGAAAGGCCAGGACACAGCTGTCCCGGGAGAACAGGGCTAGGTTCCCAGAGAGAATCAGGTGAGGTAGCAAACAGTGAACCCCATCTCTAAGGCCTGGGGACGCGATGTGACGTGTGCGAGGCAGACAGCAGTGGCTATCAGGATGGAGGCTCATTTACGGGCACACGCACATGTCCAGCACCTAATCCTCCAAGGCACAGCCCCTCACAGTGGGTACGGGGCTACAGTCACTGTGGAGGTTCTCCAAGGCAAAGCAGAGCCTACAGCATCAGCCTCACTTACACGTGCCTCTCTGGAGAAAGGAGCCATTGGAACCAGCGCTACCTCCTCCCCATCCCAGGGTGACATCACCCAAAGCCAGCCCCAGAGCTCAGCACTCACCCACCCAGCCCCAGGGACAGCAGAACCCTCTCGATCTTTCCTCAAACTCCCTACTGCAGCGGCAGAATCCATCACCTCCTAAGTGCCAGCATCTTTTCATAATGTTCAGCTCTCTCTTGAAGGAGGCGGCTGGCTCCCTGCTGACTCTTCCGTCCACTGAAGACACCTAAACAGCCACCTTCCCACTTGTGTAAGGCCTGGACATGAGAAGGAAGAGCTGGTCCTTTAAGGGAGGGTCAAGTGAAGAAGATGAGAAACTTCGGACTCCCTGGGATCATCTGCCTCTTTCCAAATGGAGTAGTAGGCTCCACTTAACAGCTGGCCTCATTCTCCCCTAGGCTTCCACCCACCACAGCCAGTTTTCATAGTTCAGTCCGTGTCAGAAAAGAAAAGTGGGCTAAAAGCACCATGAAAACCCTGCCTTGTTCAGAGACGGCTCAGAGCCCCCAGGGCTACCCAAGGGTCTGAGCCGCTGAGCCGTGGCCCTTCAGCAGCCTGCGGCATCCCTGACAGGGTCCCTGAAGTACTGCCTGGGAGGGGCCCATCCTCCGGGTCCCTTGGAAACTGGGCCTCAGCACCTTCTTCCAGCACCTGCACCTCTCCCCGCAACTGGGCCCCGAGGAGCGGGCCTGAGGTAGACTGTGCATTGGTCAGCTCCCCTCTGCCCAGTCCAGGGAGGAAGAGGGAACGTCTCACCCCAGCCCATGGTCCTTGTCCCTGGATGTGGGTGACATCATGGCGTGAGCCCTGGCCACCGTCCTCTGCCCACTGCTCAAGCTGGCCAGAACACCAGTACCCCTGTGGGGCCAAGAGTGAGGGGGAGAAAGGGGCGACCCCACTCAGCACGGTCTCAAAATGCAGAAGTCCAGTTCCTGGGGCTTGCGTCGCAGGTTGCACTGGTCCCGGGCCAGCAGCCGGCCTCCGTGGCCCAGACACTTGAGTGGGCGCCTCTTAAATCCCCGGCCACAGCTCTTAGAGCAGGGTGACCAGGTGCCAGGCTCCCAGGTCGGGCAGGGCTCCCCACAGCCCCGTGTCTCCACTGGCCGGTGGGCAGCATCGCAGGCAGAGGCCACACGCTGCCCAGGGGAGCCCCGGCAGTCCACTGCCCGCCTCTGCAGGCCACTGCCGCAGCTCACAGAGCAGGGCCCCCAGCTGCCCGCCACCCAGCGCGCCAGGGGCCTGTCGTCTGGCTGCTCCACCTGGTTGGAGAGGCTGAGGACACTGTTGTGCAGCACAGAAGGGCCCCGGGGGTCCTTGGGGTGGGAGGACTTGTCCTCCCGAGGCTCTTTGGGCAGATAGAAGGAGTAGCGGACCCGGGGAGGCGTCATCTTCCCCACGGAGAGGACCTCGACGGTCAGGGGTTCCAGGATGGGCCGGGAGGCCTGCAGGCTCTCCACCGCTGTGCCCGTGCCGCTGTACCGCAGCAGGCTGCCCTTCACCACCAGGTCCCGCTCCACCGCCGACACCACGAAGTGCCCGTTGAGCAGGTACTTGCCTTGGCTGTTCTTCAGGGCCAGGTAGTTGTCATCCCCTATCAGCCCCTTATAGCCACGCTGGCGAATGTCGATGCTCGAGGCCCCTGCCGGGATGGCCACCACAAAATTGTAGCCGTGCCTGGGGTCAGAAAGGGGGATGAGCATCAGACATGAGCGTGGACACAGGGCCTCACTCTGCAGGACCATATTTCCTCAGTAAATTCACCTGGCACACACCCTAACATAGGAGTAGAGCTCAAGCTGCGGAGTCAGGGAGACCCCACTCCGTGCTAAGCAGTTGGTCTTAGAGAAGCCACTTGGCTTTTCCAGGCCTCTGTTTCCTCCCTGTCATAGGCAGCTCATAATCACACACTGCTCCGTAGGGAGGATTAGATACACTACAGCACCTAAAGCACGTCACACCATGCCGGGAACAGTGAGGACTCAACAGATAGCAGCATGAGATGGAGAGATAAGCCCTCAGGTGCACAGCTGGGTCAATGCAGCAAAAGGACCAGGCCCTGGAGACAGGGACAGAGATCCGGCCCAGGCTCACACACCAGTTCTCTGGTGACTTCAAGCAACTCAGCGTCTCGGGTTCCAGCGTTCTCCTCTGTACCACGTGTGGGTTAAGCTAGATAACGTCTAAGGTCATGCACCTGTCACTCCCCAGGTGTCCTCCCCACTGCAGGTCCCTATGAAGGACAGCCTAGAATGCCGTCCATCTGCAGCATCCAAGCCCCCAGAGAAGGGGTTGGGCTTCCTTCCTGTGTGTCCCCCACCGGGGGGGGCAATCGAGGCTCTAAGACAGCCATCTTGGCCTTCTCATGGTCAGCACCTATTTTCAAGGCCAATGCCCACTGAGCCTTCAGGTGCCCTGTCTGTCCCCACTTCTTCCAGTATTTGGGTCAGGACTTTCCAAGGAAGACACGCTTGACTTCAGCATGCTCAAGTCAGGAGCCCCAAACTCTGGAGTGTGGGCTGGAAGAGGCCCTGGCACATCTCCAGGGAGTGGAGGCTCGTTCAGGCCCAGCCTCTCACTAGCTGTCCCTTGGCCATTTTTTGCCATCTCACTTCAGTAGCAATATATCAGTTATTATACCCACTTTACAAGTGAGGACTCCAGAAGTCTAGAGACTGAGCATCTTGCCCAGGACATCGAGAAAATGGGAAACTGGGAGCTGAACAAACGTCAGTCTGACTCTAAAAGGCTAGAGAGATCCTAAGGACCCTCCATCCCCCTGAATGTGGTCTGCTAACAGGTCCTCCTCTTTGCAATCATGCTGGCCGCTGAAGGACGAAGTGAGTGAGTGAGCAGATGCACACCAGCCCCAGAGGAGTATGAGTCGCCCCCACAGCAAAGGTCCGGGCCAGGATCTGACATTCACCCCTATCTGCCCCAAGCTCCACTCACCCCTCCCCTGCCCACTCTCTGGCAGCACCCCTAGGGCCCAGACTCACATGGGCTTGGTGAAGAGTCCAGTCACCTTCTTGCAGCTCTTATTGTCTCCCCCACACACCCCACACTTGTCAAACCTCTTCTTGGAGCCCAGGTTCCCGTCGCAGCCAGCCTTGATGCACTTGCCTTGGACACAGACGGAGGTGGAGTCAGGAGTACACGGTGTGCCGTCCACCACCTGCAGCAGCCCCGGTGGGGAGGAGAAGGAAGAGCAGGCAGCTTAGCTGGGTGCTCCCCCAAAGACTCGGCCCCTGCCTGGTTCTCTGGCCCCCAGCACACTCACCTTAGGTGCCAGCACGTAGAAGTAGCCAGTGCCGTTGGCTCGGCAGATGAGTTTGCACTTGTCCCGGGGAGATACACCTGAGTACTTGGGCACCCAGGCCACAGTGAGAGTGAGCCGGTTGGTGCTGTGGTTGTAGCCATTGAAAGCCTCACACTGCTCCTCCCGGAAGCTCTTACCAGAGGCTGGGGAGGGAGGAAGCACATGAAGGAGGGTCAAGGCGGTGACCACAGAGGTACAAAGGACGGCCTCCCTGCTAGGGGGCCCGGCCTGCCAGGCCCTGAACCATCCACCCTCAGTAGTTGACCAACCCATATCCAAAGACTGAAGCAGAATGGAACCAAAGGACCAGGGCACCAATGAAAATGCGTCTCCCAAGCAATGTACCGCCTCCTCCAGTGACCTAACCTGAAACCCCCTCTATGGCAGGCTTCCTAAATTTTTTGTGTGCTATAGAATCCTTCAGTAGTCTACTGAAACTATTTTCAGAATGATGCTATTAAATGCATAAAATAAATCACATATGTTTACGAAGCATATCAATTTATCGATATGCAACTATCAATGTATTTTGAAACATATTTGTGATATATGTGCTTCCTCACTAATGCATTAAATAATAATGAATCTAATAACCGCTGTAATCTTGAAGCAGGGAGGAACATAAATGGTGTTTTGAGAATTCTAACGGAAACGTCCCAGGAAGTATCCGTGCGTCCCACTGATGGCAAAATCACAGGCACTCCTACTGCCATTGTCATTTGTTGCCTAACTAAAGAAAATGCTAAACTTTAGATGGAAAGATTAGAAAAAACAGAGATGTAATTTTTTTCCCACCAAGTTCATGAGCCCTGGACTCATGCTTATGAAGATGGTTTTGTGAGGACTTAGCTGGGGGGACTCCTGTGGTCCCACTCCCTGAGTCCTGTAGTCTCCAAATCTCCAGAAGTCTTATATTCTCCAGAAGGTGAGTAGATACAGGAATGGTCCCAAGAGGACGTGCACTTGTCCCCTTCCAGGTTCCTTTTGGGGATTGTAATCTAGCCCTTTCATGGCCATGAATTACTGGAGTTGTTGAGGGCAGAGTGACCCCCAGCCTTGCCTCCCCAGAGCCCAGGATCCTGCTGCCCTCCCCTCCTCACCTGAGCTGGGGCAGGGCTCCAGGTTGCAAGATCGGTACTTCACCCTCACTCCCTCGCAGTACTTGCCCCCGTTGGCAGGGGTGGGGTTGCTGCACTGCCTCTGGGCCAGCTGCACGCCCCCGCCACAGGTGCGGGAGCAGGGCCCGTAGGCCTCCCATTTGGCCCAGGAGCCATCCACCTGACAGAAAGATAGAAAGCCTGTCAACCTCCTCAGCAGCCCAGTGCCAAACCCAGGCCCTTGGCTGCAGAAAAGCTGCAGGGGTTACAACCTCCAAGTTCCTGCCCCACCCCACTGAATGAAATTCACTTTCTATCTTCAAATGATAAGTAAATGGCCAGTGTGCACAGGGCCCACAGTCCAACAGATTGATTAGCAAACGCCAACTGCTCCATCTGTAAAAACCGGTTTTTAATATCGAGGTCTGAGTCAGACGGACGATACAAATGATGTACCATGCAGGAACAGTCCCAGCACCATGAGAGCCCCTGTGCAGGAGTTCAAAGGTCCCCTCCTCTACTGTTAGTTTGTTCATAAGGGTCTCTAAAGCTAATGCACAGCCAGCCCCCAGCCCTGCCCGCACACAGTGTCAGAATATTTGTGCAAGTTCAGACCTTATAACAGACCAAACCAGTCTCAACCTCCATCAGGAGCTGCGCTGGAGAAAGTATCACTACAAGCAGTTCAACTGTTTGTGTTAGGAGGAGGTGGAGATAAGACACTATTAAGCAATCCTAAAACTCTTGTCTCTTTGGCTTTGGGGTGAATTACGCAGTGTGTGTGTAGGGGGCGGTTTACAGAATTTTTTTGTTTGTTTGTTTGAGACCAAGTCTCAAGTTGTTGCTGTGGGCAGAGTGCCATGGCATCACAGCTCACAGCAACCTCAGACTCATGGGCTTAAGTGATTCTCTTGCCTCAGCCTCCCAAGTAGCCGGGACTACAAGCGCCCACCACAACGCCCAGCTATTTTTTTTGTTGTTGTTGCACTTGCCATTGTTGTTTTAGCCGGGCTGGGTTGGAACCCACCAGCCACAGTTATGTGGCCGGCGCCCTACCCACTGAGTTATAGGGGTCGCCCTTTACAGGTTCTTTTTTTAAGAGGATAGAGAGGGGAGAGAAATGTATAGTCATCATTATGGATTTCTAAGATGACCATAAAGTGAGTTTTCACCCCCTGAACACACATCAGTTGGGCAATAGACAAAAAGCCTGGTTGTAAAAACCTGGGGTTAAACCCGTGTCACCGATCACCTGTAAAGTGACAGGCCCATGTGCAGCTCATCAGGAACCAGCTGTGTGTAATGCGAACGCTTTAACTTACAGACGGGCTCGGTGTGTTTACTCTGCTGTCCTCCTGTCCCTTCATTCCTGTGTCATTGTGTCAACATGTCTGTTTGATCCCATAAAAACAAAACCCACTTTCCCTTTACCCCGCTTTCTCCTCAAACTCGTGTCCCGCCTCATTCCCTCCTCTCATTCCACACTTGCTCCTTCCACGTCCTCCCTCCGGGGTGCCCGGCAACACGAGTTCCGTCCCTGTCACACCGTGGCAGCTGCCCTCACACCAGCAGCCGTCTGCAGACCGACAGTCTGAGCGGGCCTTCTTCCCTCTAATTCTTCTCCAGGACTCAATCAACACCAGTCCTGCACTTTTCTCACTTGCTTGTAGGAAAAAACGTCATTGTGCCCCACCCTGCCCACTGCTTCCTGCATTCCTCTGTTCATTTACCCAGCACCTGCCAAGCTCCTACTATACCACATGCAGCAAGTCCCTGCCCTCAAAGCAATGACATCCTACTGGAGGGGAAGCAGAAAATCAAAATAAGCGCGTGCATGTGGAGAGTCGGATGGGGTTAAAAGCAGGTGGGGCTGGCTCAGCGCCTGTGGCTCAAGCAGCTAAGGCGTTAACCACATAGACCTAAGCTGGCGGGTTGGAATCCAGGCCAATGCACCAAACAACAAGGATGGCTACAACCAAAAACTAGCCGGGCGTTGTGGCAGGTGCCTGTAATCCCAGCTACTTGGGAGGCGGAGGCAGGATACTGGCTTGAGCCCAGGAGTTGGAGGTTGCTGTGAGCTGTGATGCCACAGCAGTCTACCCAGGGTGACAGCTTGAGGCTCTGTCTCAAAAAAGAAAAAATGGAGGTGAGGGTTGGGAAGGGCCTTGGTGAGGGGGCTTCTCTGGACGAGGAGGTCAAGGAGAGCACACTTGCATGGGGGTAACAGGAAAAGTGCATTCTGAGTATAGGGGGCATGTGCAAAGGCCCTGAGGAGGCTTGTGCCTGGAGTGCTCCAACATCTCTGGACCAAGTGAGCCAGGTGGAGGATCAGGACAAAAGGCAGAGGGGGCCAGGCCCTCAAAGGGCTCCCAGGAGAGAAGGGGCAGAATCCAACTTCCATCTCAAACAGATCCCCCAGGAAGCTACAGTGGGAATCATCTTATAAAGAGTGAGATATGTCCTAGGGAGCCACTGCAGAGACCCTGGGGAGGGGTGGTGGTGGAGCAGGCTGAGAGCAGATGGAGTGGGGAGAGACAGTTAGATTCTGGGTCTGTTCTGACGTGGACACATGATGTGGGTATGAGGGAGAAGAGGGTTTGGGCATGAGCAAGCAGAACGTGGGGCTGGCAGGGCAGGCTCAGAGGAGACGGCCAGGAGCTCACTTTTGCTGATGCTATGTTTAAGGTGCTGGTCAGGTGTCCAGAGGGGACATCCCAATTCACCTCCTCATGCCACTCTGCAGGTTGGGACAGAGGAGTGGGCTGAGGTACAACGTGGGGATCTTCAAACCATAAAGGGAAGGGAACTTACTGCCCTGGTCTCCATATGTCACCTCAGAGACTGAGAGTGGGCAGTGATGAGGGCAAGGATGGGGCCTGGAGCACTTCACCCTTCAAACCCAGCCCCAACAAACAAAAAAAAAAAGGGAGGTTGAAGACATAGCGGGTTTTGCCGATGATAGGCTGAGAATTGGAGGATGTGTGGCTGATGAGATGATGCCTTTCAGACCACATCTCCTCCATCTGATATCCTCTTGACTCGTCTCTGCATCCTCCAGCCTCATCTTCCCCACGGGAGGGGCGAACCATGACTCCCCTGTCCTCAGAGCCTCTAAGCACAAACCCTCAGCCCGGCCTGGTGCTGCAGGCTGGTCCCAAACTACCTTCTCCGGACATTTCCCACAGAGCCCTCATCACCCAGCCCTCCAGCTCGTGGGGACCTACCCAGGACCACCCACGTCCCTGCCTCACTCCATCTCTGCTCTGGGTCCTGCTTATCCCTCCATCTCCCTTCACATCTGCCCTGCCCTCAGCATCTTCCTTCTCCTTCACATCATCATTAATCCCGCAGCCCCGTTCTCCCACGACATGCTCCCAGGCTTTTGCCCTAACACATAACACACACCTCTCTGTCTCTCGGGAGGCAGTTACATTCTACCCCCAGCCTTTGGACTATGAGTCCTCTGAGGCCTGGCCTGGGCTCTGTTTCTGTTTCTGCTTACTGCAGAATCTCACATGGTTCCCTGAAGACAGGGGGTCCCTGCCTAGTAAATGGCTGAAGGTTTAATTAAATATGTACTTAATTAAATATGTATAGAAATAAATATTTTTAACTACTCTGTACCATACCCATCTCAAGGCAATCGAAGAGGTGCTTGGTGAATGGTGTTTTACAATATTGCCTAGATGCGCTCTGAACCAAGTCCCACCCCCTCCCCGGGCTGGGGACAGGGCAGAAGAAAGACCAGTCACCTCCAGGATCAAGGAAGAGGACACACTTTTCATTCCTACTGGAAAGGTACATATATAAATACCTGTAGCCGCCAAAACAAGACTTGAAGACTAGGAAGTTTTTATTATATGCAAAGAATATTCAGAGTCCTGACTATGTTCGTGTTTAATTGCTACTTCTGTTTATCAGAGGGGGAAAAAAAGTTTTGTTCAATTATGTTTTGGCTAAAAAAAAAAAAAAGCAACAATCACAAAGAAACTGAAGCTCGGTTCAGAAAGTGGGTTGTCCATGGTTTTGCCCCATTTCAGCCTGAGCCCTGTTCACCTGGGTGGCCCCCAGCTCCCTGGGTGTGGATCATGCACAGAAGGAGTTGGTAAGGGAAGAGAGGAAGGGGTCAGTGAGTGAGCCAATGCTCACATCGGGTGTTGGACTTTGGGACCAGAGCTCCTCGCCAGGTAGGACAAGGCACAGAGCTGGGGCCTGAGACCCCGCCTCCTGTTGAAGGCTTTTCTCATGTGACTAAGGCTCCACCAAGTTCTCTGACAGACCACAGCTCTTCTCTCCAGTCTTTAAAATTGAAGAGACAGGACTATCCACAGGGCAATGAGGCACAGCACAGCAATGCAATACAGTGACAGTCACACAGCCAGTTTCAGTAGAAACCGTGACAGAGCACCCGTGCCCCAGCAGTCCGCCACGTGCTGGCTCCAGCACTCACTCACCCTGTACTTGCTGAGGTTGTGTCTCTCCACACAGGTCCCCTTGAGGCAGAACTTGCCCTCGCCACAGCCGGTGCCATCTGCCCAGGGAAAGTGGCGTGTCTGGCACACCATCTGCCCCTTGGCCTTGCCGGTGCACCACAGCTTGGTACAGTACTGCATGTAAGGACAGGGCTTGGAGCCCACACCAAAGGCCAGCTCACACTGCTGGCTCAGGGTGTAGCTAGCACCCGGCAGGTCCTCCGGCAGGGAGATGGGTTTGCTGGGCTGGTCCAGGAGACAGTCACCTGCAGAGAGCCAAAGACATTCATCAAGGTGAGCTGAGGAAGGTGAGATTTGGCCAGCTCAGAATCCAAGTGGTGGAGAGCGAATGGACCAACAGGCCGTTGGAATAGCCTCATGTCAGAGCCCAACTCCTAGGGGTCACACACACCTGAGGTTCAGAGGACAGACTGCATCTCCATTGGTGATGCCAGCCAAGCCCCTTCCCAGCCAGCCCCATTCCTCTCCACCACCTAGCTAGCTGTGCCTGTCCTCTCCACCACCTGGCTTACCATGCCCACTGTCCAGGAAGTCAGTGATAATGGCAGCACTGCAGGCTGACCAGGGGTTGGCACGGTCGATCTGGATGAGGGTTGGGGACATCATGTGGTTGGCTCGGAGCTTCCCAAAAACCTCCTCACACACCTTCACATTGTCATGGGGCATGTTGAACACGTGGCCTGTGGGGCAAGGCAAGAGGTCTCAGAGGGTGGGGCCAGGCTATGCAGAGCAGGGGGAGGGGCCAGGCTATGCAGAGCAGGTGGGCTGCAGGGGTGTCGAGGGAGGAACAAGGACTCTGGAGAGCCCATGTTGACAGTTTTCAGGCTGAGGTCATTTTCACCTACTGATAGACTACTTTCTAAACGTCCTAAAGACCATGTTCCTGTGTTTCTGTCCCCCCCATCAGCTGTGGGCTCCATGGAGACAGTGTCCAGGACTATTGATATATTCTCCTCATGGCACCTACGTGATGAACTACTCTACAGAGGAGCGCAGACCCCATAACTGGGCTAGGAATGGAAACAAAGCCACTGCCGAGGCAGACCTGGACCCTAAGAAGGAGCCCCTAAGGCTTCAGAGCACCAGGAAGAAAAGCCAAATGTCTCCCCACCCTCCAGAGCACCCCTCGCAAACCCAGGAAGGCCCCAGAGGGGAGCTCGTCTCCCTTCCGTTCAGGAGCGCAGCAGCCTCACCCAGCTCGTGTGCGGTGGTGAAGGCTGAAGGGAGCCCGTCGTCCTCAATGACAGAGCAGCTTCTCTTGGGGTCACACATGGTGCCCACGTCAGCCATGCCCAGGGTGTCACAGGTGGTGGCTCCACACAGGTCCTGCCAGGTAGGGGAGAAGCAGAAGCCAGCCCGAAGTTAGAGACAGTGACAGAAGGGACCTGAAGGGAAGAAACGGCATCCACAGGACGGTCCAGTCATCCCATCCAACCCTCACCAGGTCCAGCACCATCCAGCCCAGCCCTTTTCCCAGGGGGTTGTGGGGTGCTCATGGAATCCAACCAGGCACCGGGAGGGTGGCTCAGGAAGAAAGCTCTGTGGCTTGCAGAGAAGATTCCGCCCAAATCCTACCCAGGGCGTTCCTCTGGGAAGAAATTAGGAGGTAGCAAATTAAAATGCAAGGGCCACTGCTTTTTATAGAGACAGGCTTCCAGACCAGAGAAACGGTGACTCGCACAGCTGAGGGAGGTCACAGCTCCTGGACGCAGATAGGGGTGGAAGGCAACCACGTTCCCCAGAGCAGCTTCAAGCAGCGTCAGTCTTTGCTCAGCTGCCTTTTGGACAACCATGAATTAAGTTGAGATTCTCAGCCAAAGAGTCACTGGCCAAAGACCCACCCCTGCCAGAGACTTGGCTTCCTGGGGCTGGGAGGAAGCGGAGTGAGGAGGATATAAGCCACCGTCTGGACACAGCTCAATTGGCTGCAGGAGCTCCAGGGGACCACTGGCTCAAAGGCTGCTAGGAAGAACAGATAAATCAAACAGATCGTCACTTAAGCAGGAGGGTCCCTTGTTCTGTACTGAAGCTTAACTTCCTGCAGAAGCATGGGCTTCCAGAGGCAAACCCAGATAGGAAGTATTTCCAGGGAGCACAGAGGGCAAAATGGAGCTTCTGGGGTGAGTGGCTCAGAGAACTTATTGTGCATACAGGCCAGCCACACATCAAGAGCCCAGGAGTCAGAATAGGATAAGACATGTGTGTACATTCCGCTCCTCCTGAGAAGACGTGTTGCAGCAGGGATGTTCGTGTTCTCTTGATAATGTCGCTGCCTTTAAGACACAGGGCACTCCGTGGTGTACAGAAACTGCACGCACATCACCTCATCATAATAACACCACCTGATGAAGCAGACGTGTTGTTATACCTATTCGTCAAAAGTGCACGCGGAAGCTTGTGGTCACAGTTAATTATAGCCAGGACTTATTAAAGGCTGACACTATGCATGGACTTTGCACACACGACCCTATTTAGTCCTCGAGACACCCGCTGAAATAATGACTATGATTATCGCCTCCCAAAGACTGAACTCAAAGAGGTTCAAGGTGCTGAGTGTACGACCGGAACGCAGTGCTCTTTCCTCCTGTCACAGCTACCTGCCCACCACTGCTGAGACAGTGCTCAGAAGAAGGAGCTGTGGTTCCCTGTGGGAGCCCAAGGGCTCACGTAAACACGCTCACAGAGCTGAGCTCGCTTTGTTCCTCTGCAGGGCCACACACACGCCTGCATATGTGTGCACACACGTGTGTGTGCATGCCAGCATGGGGTGAAGGGGGCAGTAGCACAGTGACCGCTCAGGGGCATAGGAGGAAACGTGGCCATAGTACAGAAAATCAGCAAAATTTAATCCAAAGCACTCAGAAGTTTACCGCCTGAGCAGCCAAACTTGGCTTCCCACAGTCAGGTGACAGTCACACGTCCTAATGAGTTAGCAGTTATTCTGAGGGTGACCAACCTGAACCCGGGTAGGCAGGCGTCAGCAACAGGTGGCATGCATGGCCAGCCTGTCTTGCTGCCTGCGCTTACCCACCATGCTTCTCCCAGTCTGGGATCGCCATGGGGGACGGACGTCAAATGCCCTTCTCATCCCAGTTTCCTTCCCCTTTCATAGACTCACTCTCCCAGTCAAAACTCGGAAGGGGAAGCTGCACCCAGAAGTTCAGGGAATGTGCTGCTGACCATCAGAGCTCAGTTTGTGAATGGGTGCGGGGGGCAGGGCAGGACTAGGAAGGAAGGGATGAAGGCTCTTGCAGGGCACGGCAAAGGGGGAGCAATGGAGCCTGTGTGCCCCTAGGCACTGGAGTATAGCGTCCTGGCAAAGGTTAGGTCTCTAGAAATTCTAGCCTGATGGCTGCAGCCTGCAGGGGAGCCTGTGAGGCAGGCCCGTCCCATTATCTCTGCACCACTCTGCACACTCACTGTGGCCTTGTGTCAGGGAGGTAGGGGAGGGGGCACTGGAATAAGAATCAAGAATTGTCTGGTTCGGGACCTGTCACTAAATAGATGTGTGACTTGGGAGAAGCCCCTTCTCACGACCTCAGTTCACTATTCTGGGGAAGAACCAGTCTTCAGCTAAACCTGGACTGGTGGGTGCTTTAAACCTCTGTTCCTCCCCCAGTCCCAGGGCGCTCAGCCCCTTCTGACCCTGTAGGTTATAAAAGAAACCCACAAAGCGAAATACTTTTAAAATGGAAGGAACTCTCCAGGGAAATCTTGTCTACCAACCCAAGTCGCATAGTTGACAGCACTAACTCACATGAAAGTAAAGGGCACCCATGTGGACACTCAGAGTCCTGACCCCGTCTAGAAACAGACCCAACTGAGGGCTCAGGCTGGGACCCCGGGGGCTGCTGGAGATCAGTTGCCCCGCACCCACGCCCGTGGCTGGGAAGTCAAGGAGGGTGGATTCTCTCTGGAGCAAAGACATGCAGCTGCAGGCCCTTCCTGGCCAGGAGCAACCTGTTCTTTCCATCAAGAAATCCCGATTTCCCTGGATCAAACAAGAGGAACAAGGAAAGAGCTGGCAGGTTTCCTGAGGGTGAGGGTGTAGCTGAGAGCGGCCGCCCTACACTCACCAGGCCTTCACTGTGGGAAGATGCAGCCATTCGGGGCCAGGGGCTCTGCCTGGACCTCTTCCCCCAGCCGGGGGCTCAATGCAGAGCCGCTGGCCCTTAGTGCTTTGAACGCCTACGAGCGGTCGTACAGGGGCCCAGTGGTGCCTCATCTGTGGCATCGAATGTCTCCACCCTTCTGGAAGGAACTCAGAGGCATTGAAACTGCCTTAACCTCTTCAGCCCAAGCACTTGTCTCCAGAAAACAGACACTGTTCCGGTTCTCCCTCCTAGAACCCAGCCCCCGCTGGCCCCGTTTTTTTTTCTGACAATTTGCCATTTCTCTTTGTAGCTGCAGCTGCTTTTCCAGATGACCCAAGAAATTATCTTGGCCAAGAACCTAACACTGCCAGACTATTCTTTTCTAATTGTCCCTTCTTATAAAGTAATTTAGGATTGGGGCCACGATTAGAATAAGTGAATAAGAATAACACCTTGCACTGGTCTGATTGGTGTTCAACCAAGTCACTCCATACAGCACCCCCATCTGTGACTCCCCACCAGCTAGCCACCTCCCCGCAGACCTCCTTCCCTCCCCCTCTCACTTCTTAGGCCTGTACTGAAATGCTCCATGCTTTCCAGCAGTACGGAGAGACATCCATAAAAATCAAGCACATTAATTGTTTTTAATGTGGCAGAAGATATACGCATCCTTGCGTAGCCAATTTCATGCTTCCCCTGAAGTCCTAGGCAGGAGAGCCAGGCCTCATCTGCATGGACACGTGACAGCATCCAAACATCTTATGCACAGAACTCTGGAGCCGTCCTCTCATTTTACAGATGAGGAACCTGAGGTTCAGTGAGTTGAGATTACACACTCAAGGCGGCGTGGCTGGTAAATGAAAGATGGGGCCCCCAGATCCAGCACTGTGTTCTTCGGTCTGACTCCCACCGGACTAGTTAGCACACCGTAATTACTGGTGAAAAGCACCCCACACTAGCAACAGTACCGCCCCTTTAACTTGTTTCCCATCTGCATCTCTGCCAGGCATCGCTGCATTTCCTTGTCCAGCCCCAAAATCCATTTCTGTTTGTAATCCCCAAGGATGGGAGGATCACTTTACTAGGAGAAATAAAATCTTAACAACTCAGTGCCTGGGCAGTGTGAGTAAGGCCGCCTGGTGAAGAAGAAGATGGTAACACGCCCTGGAAGATTAGTTATTTCTATTAGCAGATTTGGTTTCACTGGCATATAACTCCCTCCAGATGTACAAAATGGTATTATTGCAAGAGACTGATGTAACCAAAACAACAAAAATTACCCCAGTGAGGAAGAAGAAGAGGAACCCAACGCTTGCAAGAAGCCTAAAAATTACCAGTTTAAGAGAGAGCACCCACCAAATATAATGACGATAGCTAACATTTAGTGAGTTGCTGTTACGTGCCAGACACTGTCCCGAGAGCTCTGCCTATATTCGCACAAGAGCTTTTTTTTTTTTTTTTTGAGACAGAGCCTCAAGCTCTTCCCCTGGGTAGAGTGCCATAGCATCACAGCTCACAGCAACCTCCAACTCCTGGGCTCAAGCGAGTCTCCTGCCTCAGCCTCCCAAGTAGCTAGGACCACAGGCGCCCGCCACAACGCCCGGCCATTTTTTGGTTGCAGCCATCATTGTTGTTTGGCGGGCCCGGGCTG